>QEAN01000504.1:0-12554 GCA_006535955.1 Synchytrium endobioticum | reverse complement strand
CAGGGAAATGCTAAGACGGCAGATGGGTGGTGTGGTTTACTAACATTTGAATTCAGCTGTCTGAATCTGTGCGCCAGTTGCAGCAGCTTCAGGATACAACGCGCTAACTGCTACGCTACAAATGACGACTAACTAAATCATTCACCAAATTAAAGATGTGCTTGTCCTGAGTCTCAAAATATTCGTACAAAGGACCGAAGGTCTTACTGAGAGTTGAACTCAGGTCTCTGGAGATATCTACCAATCGTGCTGGCGTCAGAATCCAACGTGCTGAACCACTACACTATAAGACGTTGGTGCCGGATGGACGTGGATCTGCGTATTCTTACTTTGTTATGGGCAAGTAACGGGTGGAATTTGTTCCGTCTACACCCATGTTGTGCGTTTGTATCCAGATAATTGGATTGTCAAGTATCATAGGGTTGCATTCACAGCTTAGTGAATAATGCATACAAAGTTGGCAAAACACCAACTCTCAGGATCTCAGGGGTGACTTTCAGTCGATACTTGGCCGGGAAGAAGGTCAACCCGTCGAGTTTTTTGTTTGCGGGGAGGGCACAGTGCTAGTAGATGTAGTTTAAGTTGAAAAAGTAGAGGGTGCTACAAATGTGACCGATCGTCTCATCGATGTTACATATGTATGACTCTTTGCATTGCTATAAACTTGTATTGACTCATCCAAAACGACTTTTTTTACAGAGGACGTTTTTGAATGATGCTAACAATGAAGCAACAAATGGTTTCGTAGTTGCAAAATTCAAAAAGGGTAGGAGGTGCCCTACACTATACAACTGAGACTGCGTGCAGTGGTCTCGTCAAGAGGAGAAACAATATTGACCCTGGATGACGTATCCCTGGCAGCTCGATCCAAGCAATTGTTTGTCACAAAAACGCGGCGTTCCTCCCAATTAATGATAACTTTTATTACTGATACGGCTATTCATTAGGAGCATGGAACCAAAATACCAAATATAGTTTGGGTACAAATATTCAAAAAAAATGGCATACAATGTGGACAAACAGCTCAGTATCCTAGGCCATACCCAAAGCCCTTTTTGTCAAAACCTCCTCCGTAGCCACCATAGCCTATTGTTAAGACGCAGCATCATCAATACCTGATTGCCGTACGCTGAATTTCTGTGTATCAGTCACCCTTACCAAAGCCCTTTTTGCCAAAGCCGCCGTAGCCGCCATAGCCTCCATAACCTCCATAGCCGCCTGTTTGCGATTGACGTTTTTAGTCAATACACAGTCGCGATGCACTGAATCTCTTCGCAGGAATAACCCCTACCAAAGCCGCCTTTGCCGAAACCACCGTAACCACCGTAACCGCCAAATCCACCACCATAACCACCGAATCCAAGTCCACCAAATCCTATGCTAGCCATATCAGCACGATCTAGTTGACAAAGTGCCAGAAAGTCCAACTCACCAAGTCCAGCTGCTTCCATTTCATCCGTGTCCATGGGCACCTCTTCGGGTTGCATCCATTGACCTTGCGGGGGAACATACTGGGGAGATTGCCCTTGTTGAGGATTGTTGTTGTTGTTGTTGCCATGGTTCGGATTCTCTTGCTGTGGAACGTAGTTGTTGTTGTTGTTGTTGTTGCTATTCCCACCACCGCCATCCGATGGAAGAGGAGCAGCACCAACGCTCGGATGGTCTTCTTGCTGCTGAGCAAAGATGGTTATGCCGAGCACAAGAAAGGCGCAGATGTAGCGGAATATCATCGTTTGAGTGAGATTAATGCGGCAAGAGTTGTGGGGGAGAGCGGATGGGATGATGGTGAGAAAAGAGGTTGCATAGCTTGTATAAATAGATGTCTGGGTTGGTGTGGGAAGCTTCTCAGGCTCGAGGGATCGTGAGTGAGTTTTTTTGTGAACATTTGATCACCCTATGCCAGCTGAAGTCCTGACTGATGTCGTGACGGCCTAGGACTTGTTCCTGACTGTTACAATCATTTGAAGGCTTGCGCCTTGAGTCAACGATTGATAATAAGTGAGTTTGATATTATCAACAGTATGTAAATACATATATACAAATATGACGTCTTTCCCCTTCTTACCGTGAGTTTGAGTTTTAGAAATTGCAGAAAGATTATTCCTCAAACTCATCTTTTGACCCAAGTCACCCCAGGAAAGTAAACAATACTAGACAGCATCAGGTGGACCTGACGCAAGGCTGACGCGAACCCGTTTACCCTCGGTGTCTGGATTTGCTTGTTGATCAACAATTACTTTCACAGCATTTGACGTTATCCATGCGGGAGCACTTCTTCCTTGCAATGAGTGCATGGAGTCGATTGATGAACCAGTTATCTAGACTGTCATAAAGCTGCAAGAACTGAACTAGCCTTCAATGAGGTTATGATGTTTTAGTTCTTTTATTGTCAAGAGTTTCAGGACTACATTACAAAATTCGCTAACCCCTTCCCTTATATAGGAGTGATTAAAGGACGCCATTATCTTGACAGCTCTTGTCCAACTTCGGACGAGAGCTGTGTGTCCAGGATGTGTCAGAAGCTGTGTTTATATTCCTTATATATTGGCAAATGAAAGGTGAACTAGCTAGGTCTACAATACAATATAGTTCATGTGTCCTTTCTTACCTTTGGAAACTGTGTTAATATTCCTTGCATATTAGCAAAGTTTGGAATCATGGTTAATGAACATCCCATCACTTTGCCCCTCTAAAAACAAGTGTACAATGAATTAAACGGACAGTGACAGCACGTGCTGACACGGATGTCACTTTGTGACAGTGTGGCGATGACCTTGTTGTTGTTCGATTGCATACTTCGTATCGGCAATCGGTAACATTGTAAGGAGAGAAATTTTGACTGATTACTTTATATACAGCCCAAGTGACCCTACCCTCGAGCCACATTATAGTGAGATCTTTGAAGCTGAATCATTCTTACAACAACACACCCCCTACAGCTTCACTATGCCTATGCGCTGTTTGACGATATTAGTTCCCACTCTTGCCTGAGTCTGGGCGAATATCGGAGGTAATATCAGGGCGGTAATTGTCATCGTGGAATGGGAATTTGGAATTTGTGTTCACGATATAGCTGGATTGTCATAGTCCAATTACCCTTTTACTTCTGTCCCTATTTATCTCTATTCCTATGAACGTTTTCACAGGAGCTAGGTCCTCATGGCCTTCAACTTTTCTTTCACTCGCTCCATCGATGACCTTGACCTTGATGCTATCAAAATATCATCAACATATAAAATAAGGTAAAACGTCTCATTGTTTTCCAATAGCTGCCGAGGTGCTCACCACACGCAAGGTTGTACTGAGAGTCCAAGCCAAGTCTTTTGTCACGAAAGTGACACGTCGTGTGAGCTCTACTCACACGTCCGTTTAAGTGTTTGGGGTGAGGGGTATAAAAAGGGCAAGAGTAGAGGGCTTAACCTCTAAGTTCAAAAACTCTTGCTAAAAAAATAATCCATGTATTAACATCCATTATCAAAGTCTCTACATTACCTGTAAGTGAATTGCATACATCAAATCAGCAATCGACGTTATTGTAAAGAGTGAAAGTTTAACTGATTACTTTATATGCCCTCCAACGCGACCTACCCTCGTGCCACGCGTGAGCATGGATCGCCTCGGACCAACGTGCTTACTGCATCTCTACGTTTATTCCGCTTCGTTGTTATGTGCAAATCGACAAGGCAGCATTATATTTATATCCTTGTCATTTACAAAGCCAAAGATTACAAGCCAAGACAAGCAAAGAATACATGTGCGTCTCAGAATTCAAACGGGTCGGCACGACTCTGGACTTTTAACAGTGGACTATTCCACGCCTGCGGTTTGTGAGCCCGTGCACCCACCACGGGTGGAAGCAAGGATACACGGACTTGCAGCGTGTACACACCACCCACAACGGTGTTCATGCCGTCCCATCCAATCATGTGGTGCCGCTTTGATGAATCGCGGCCGACAAACCGAAGCCGATCAAGCAGCACCGGCCTGCCGGCATCTTCACCGAATGCGAACCGTGGCATTGTGGGTATGAGGTATATGGAAGCCGCGTACACTGGACGTAGGAAGTTGAGAGAGATGTACCATTCCGCGGAGGTCAGATTCATACTGATTGGTGGTAGTTTTGGTGCTGCTGCTGCAGCAGATGCGATGTGGATGAATGGGATGGTGGTGTTTCGTGAGGGCTGCACTAAAGACGGCGATGTGCCGTTGGTGGGGAAGATGGGGAGGTTATGCATAGGCGTCGAGAGACCAAGGTACGTGGTGTGCAGGGATGACGCGGTTGAGTTTACAGGTGCGAATACGATGACGCCACTGTAGTACCAAGGCGTGCGGGAAGGCGGTAGGATGATGGAGACGTGGACGGTTTGTGATGAATTCGGGTGGAGGGTGATTGAGGATGGTATTTCGATTGCGGCGTGATACGACGTGTTTTGCAGGGGGGGCAGAATCCATGGTTCCTTAGCGGCTGAAAGTGCTGGTGAGGCGGTGTGGGAGACGGTGTATCTGATGAGTGTTGATGATGTGGATGTTATGGTGATGTTTGTAGTGTATGGGCGATGCGGGGATACGCGGTCGGATAGGTGTAGGAGTGTGGGGGATAGGAGGGCCATGGATGATGCAGCTGATGAGACGTTGACGAGTCCGGAGCCCTTATGCGGCGCGCTTGCTGATGACAAAGTGGAAGAGGATTCGAGAAGGGGTTTGAGGTGGAGGCGGTTGAAGCGACGGGGGTGGGAGAGGAGAAGAGCGGTTGTGCCTGCAATGTAGGGTGATGCCATGGATGTTCCTGATAGCTGGTGTGCTTGCAGTGTAAAAAGTGTCGGAGGGGGAAGAGGGATGGACTTACGACTGCGTATGAGCCTTTGGAAGTAAGAAATGATGAAAACATCAAGGCGCCTGGTGCTGCTATATTTGGTTTGATTTCAAGTGATGGGCCTATGCTAGTGAGCTTGGTGAGTGAGGCTACTACGACAAGTCGATCGGAAATAATCTCACCAGGACCCCACTAGTAGGATTTTTGGAAACATTAGTTAAAGATCTAGTAAGGTAGGAAGAGGCGCGAACACCTACTGAACTAAATTCGGCAACATTGCCAGCCGTGGGATTCTCGAAGGGACGTAATGGCCCATCGAATACTACCTTGGCTGTGCCACTGGACTTTCTGATTTGTTTGAGGATGAATATACCATCTTTGCCAGATACACCCACAACTGGAATGATGGACTCATCCAGATTGAGGGAGAATTTGAGCAGGTCTGGATCCGTGTTCCACTTTAGTCTGTATGTAAGACTGTATTTAAGGCAACACAAATGTATGAGGATGCACTCACCAAAATCATGCCAAGAGCGCCCAGCATGTGCACATTCTTTGCCTTTTTGGCCACGGCACATATCCCACGTTGTACCATGACAACTTTCTGTGCATAGGTTGCCTTTGTTCGCAGTAAGAGACCTGTTTCGTCGCACATGGACAAGGGTTCGTATGCCATCAAGTAAGGCGTCTTCCAAAGGCCGGGGGCAGAATGAGGGGGGTTAACAGATCCAGCCCAATACATAGACTTTTGTGGTGCGGTTGTCAAGGACAGTTTGCCACCCAAGTAGTAAGTATTTTCAGTGGCAGCGACGGATATAATATTGGGGGCCACGCCTGGCGAAGATGTCATCAAAAGACCTTCTGTACCTTCATTGCCTGCAATTCATGGAAAGGGGGGGGGGGGTTGGCAGTGGAGCAAGGAAAGAGAGAGTTTTGACAGTGGGGTTGACAGATTGATACCTTGAGCAGCAACGACGATTACGCCGGTATTAGCGAGTGCGGCAGCAGCCCTAGCTTCAGGGAAACCGGACCAACTGCTCCCGCCACCGATGCTGAGATTGACTACGTCCATGCCGTCATGGTGGGCGCGTTCTAGTGCTTGGATGATGGCATCGGATGTTGCGCCGCCGTGACATCCAAATACTTTATAAGCGCCGATGATGGATGAGGGGGCCACACCGATCAAGCGTGGTGGATAGTTGCCAGCAGCAATACCGGCTAGACATGGGGTAAGTAGGTAGGGGTAAAACACGTGAGGAATGAGGGCCCACTTACCGACGTGGGTACCATGGCCGGCGCAATCCATGGGATCATCGCCAATGGCGGGAGCAGCTATAATCATGTCAGAATAGCTATCATCAGCATGAGCAAGGGCACCACTCTTCCTCCCCTTGGCAGGGCTGACAGTGTCAGGGTCTTGTGTGAGGGAGTTTCCTACAAAGTCATAGCCATACTGGACTCGACAATGGCCTAGGTCGCGAACACGACGACAGGACCCAAAGGCAGGATGGGTGTAGTCGATGCCGGTGTCGATGATGCCAATCTTTGTTTGGGAGCCGGTGACGTTTTGGGAATGGAGGATAGAGACGCCGGTTTGGGAGTGGGTTTGGGATAGGAGTGGAGGAAGCTGGGAGAGGGCGTCATGTGGTTGGTGGATTGCGGACACGACTAGGTTGGTGGTAGAGTTGTGGGGGTTGTGTGGGCGTTCATAGTACATTAAGGGGGAGATATTTTGGACCATGGGAGCGGCGGCGAGTTGGGAGAGGATTTGGGGAGTTGCGGAGGGTATTTTGACGGAGAAGCCGTTGAAGAGGAGGGAGAAGCGGGAGCGTTCGAAGATTGGGATGGCTTTTGAGGCGGAGTAAGCGAGGAATTGGGACTGCTGGTCAGAGATTGCGACTGCGGCTTGGGCTTGGACTTCGGGTTCATGGCGGGAGGGCAGGTTTGCGGATTGGGCTAGTGGTGGAAGCGACAATTCAATGAGATAGTGTTGCGGCACTGGGCGCGGAGGTTGGGGTAGGTTGGCGTGGGCGGTTGCGGTTGCGGGGGGCACGAAGGCGATGACGACGACGACGACGACGACGACGAGGAGAAAGGGCAGGGGCGGCTGCATTGATGGCGGAGGGGCGGGGAGCGGGATGATTGATGTGGGATGAGTGGCAGGATGGTGAGTGGACTTAGGCTCGTAGCTAGTCTGGCCGGGTCCAAACATCCTGTGACAGTCTGTGAGAATGTCCCACGGTCCCGTGCGGGGGCCGCGATGCGATGCGACGCGACACGACGCGACGCGTCAGGCGGCGTGCCGTCATGGGCTGCTGCATCGTCAGGCCCTCTGTTGATGTGCGTGTGCATGTTTATCAGGTCCTTCTGGCTCGCCATACTTTCCAACTCGACAACCACCACTTGCCTCGCATCCATCCATCCCTTTATTCCTCAGCCCATCACAGCAGCCTGCCAGCCTGCCAGCCACGCTCCATCATGCCCGACCCCCCTGTGCTGTCCCTGGTTGACCACGACAACATCAACGATGTCTCGGACGACGACCTCGATCACGACCACGACGACGTCCTCCAGAACTTCTCCCACACCCACAACAAACCCGACTCCGCCATCATCGTCACCCCCTCCGCCTCGGCCGCCGTCGCTGCCGCCTCTTCGCGCCTGCAGTGTCGCATGTACGAGCACAAGTTCCCCGAGGTCGAGGATGTCGTCGTCGTCAATGTCAGGCAGATTGCCGAAATGGGCGCCTACGTCCACCTGCTCGAGTACAACAACATCGAGGGCATGATTCTGCTGTCCGAGCTGTCCAGGCGACGTATCCGCAGCATCCAGAAGCTGATTCGTGTCGGCAGGAACGAGGTCGTCGTCGTCCTGAGAGTCGACAAGGAAAAGGGTAAGACCCTCCCTATTATGTCGCTGCTCCTGCCCGATATATAGGGATTATCTTTGCTGATCACATATCTTTTACTCCAATGCCCCTCCCCCCTCCCTCTATGTACACATACCCAGGCTATATCGATCTATCCAAACGAAGAGTCGGCGCCGAAGACATTGCTAAATGCGAAGAAAAATACAACAAATCAAAAGCCGTACGCTCTCATCCTGCTCCCGCCACTCTGTGCTCTCAAACCCCCCCCCCCATCTGCAACTAGGTCCACAGCATCATGAGACACGTCGCCGAAAAGATGAAAATGGATCTGCAAGACCTCTATGTCGCCATCGGATGGCCCCTATACAAGAAATACGGACACGCATATGATGCATTCAAACTCGCATTGCAGTACGTTTCTTACTTCTGTTTCTGTCCCCACTCCTCCTTGTCACCTGCTGTCACCATCAACTAGGGACTCGGACAAGGTCTTTGAAGGACTAGAAATGACCCCACAAATACGTCAAGAATTACTAGTTAATATTCGTCGCAGGCTGACGCCACAGCCCGTCAAGATACGAGCCGGTATGGCCTTTCTCCTGTCCTGCCGCTTGCTCGTACTACTGTCATGCATACACTTACACCCACTCCCACAGATGTTGAAGTCACATGCTTTGGATATGAAGGAGTAGATGCTATAAAAACCGCCCTCAAGGCGGGTGAGGACCTGTCAACCGAAGATGCTGCAATCAAGGTATACATACCCTCTCTGCCAAACCCTCCCACAAGTCGCCCTGAAACTCGAATACAACCATACACCCCCCCCCCTTGAACTCAGATACGCTTGGTCGCCCCTCCAATGTATGTCATGGTAACAAACTCACTAGACAAGACTATCGGCATTGAAGTGCTGGAAAAGGCTATTGTCAAAATTGAAGAAACCATCCGAAAGTATAGTGGTGGGATCACTGTCAAGATGAAGGTACATCAACCCTTGTCTTTTATAACGTCTCTCTAACAAGCAAACTCAAACCATGCATCTCGTCTAGCCACGGGCCGTATCTGAAACTGATGACGCTGAGCTGCAACTTCTCATGACAAGAGTGGAAAACGAAGGCAAACAAGTTGATGGCGATGACGATAATGAGGAGGATATGACCATGGGCACCGTCGGTGATATCGATGCCCCACCTCCCGTCCGTGCAACCGGCGATGAAGAGGACGACGACAACAACGACGACGCATAGATGTGCCATAACAGTATTGTATGTCTAGCAGAATGAACTCACGGCAATAAATGTCTCTGCGGTCCTGAAGCCAGAAATATATTCCAATTCCATAGTTCGTTGCCACAAGGTGAAGAGCATGCTGGGTGGGTGCAGCAATTTTGACAGCTGTCGTTTGCTGTGTCACTAGATGAAATACTCTAACATCATGACATGTGGTGTAATGAGTAGCAGCTGGAGAGTCAAATGCCAATATTCACTCGGCCTGGAAAGGTAGGAAAGAAGAAAGACCTACGTAAGCGGTCTCATTTTCATGAGACTGTTCGGCTGCTAACACTGGAAAGTTTACAATTCCTAGGGGTCACATGGATGGATGTTTCTGTTACCTTGCTTCAAGTCCTCCCGTTGTTTTATGTGCACAGCAGAAACGCCACTTGATCTAAACCTCAGGTTACCGTCAACATCATTTGGTTGCTAACAGTGCATCGTTTACAATTCCTAGGAGTCAACATCATCCGATTTTAGTAAACCGGAGATCGCATCTGTCAGAACATCCTGACCAAGATCCAGCACCAACCACAGACCGAGAATGATCAAGGGCAGTAGAAGTATTGCCAAACCCACTGTCTCGTATACGTCTGCATTCTATTCACGTAGTATCATCAACAGTAACCAGCGATCACTTGCATACATCAAACCCATTGCCGCCCCTTATCGGCCCACTGGCATCAGAATCATCAAAATGTCATCGTCAAGGACTGCCCCAGACGCCTCAGCCACATCCCGTACCCCGTCTCCGCTACCCGGCAACAAAGCAGATGCGGATACTAATTCAACCACGTTCACAACACTGCCAACTTCCACTACCAATTCTCACGACTCTCGAAACACATCCACTGATGTTGAATCTCGAATTGACGGGAGTGCCAAAGAGGGACAACAAGGGCCCGATATGGTGGCGAAGGGGCAGTGGGGTACGACGCAAAAGTATAAGACTGAACAGGAAGCATACGGGGAGAGTGCAAAGGGGAATAGTGCGGGTATGTGCATTTGATTGTGGCATACTTGGTGAGTGGTTTGGTAATATGACGTGTTGGAACAGGTGACGTGACGGAAGTGGGCCCCGATGGGAAGAGGTACGTAACAAGTGTTTGGCATAGTCCCGTATTTTGTGCTGGCTTATATTCCACAATTGCAAGATTCCCGAGAGCACCTTCTGAACATGGGGTAGAATTGCCAAGAAATAATGATGGCGCTGATTTGGATCCGACTGACATCTTAAGTGCGTGATGGCCATGGAAGAGATGTAGGCGGTGTAGGATAGAAATATGGAAAGTATGATTAGGCAGGAGAAAAGTCAAGTCGTAACACGAAAAATCAAGCAAGTCACGTCGTGTATTCATTCTTTATATCAAGTAGTTTGATGTCGTTGGAACGTAACCATGCAATGAGTATGAATGTATTCGAATGTTTAGTTAGATAGTATATGCCATTACTTTAGTGTGCGTGGTTTTTGTCGATACTTGGATGACTTGTTTCGTTGGGATAGAACGCGCACGTCGCTCCAGGCGCTTTCTATTTAGTCGGATTACGGCATCGAAATCGATCGACGCAGATCGTACAACACGGCTGGAAATTAACAGAGCAGGCCACGTAACTTTGTCAGTTGCGGTAAGTAGCAATAGCCTGAATGAACCTTGGAAAGTCCATACCGTTAGTCGCAAATTCTAACAACCAGACCATCCAGGACAGCACAGTTCAACTTCGGGGAGTAGCGGGAGAGTTATGGCTTGTGACCGTCGCCTCGTAGCTTCTCCGCTGCCTGACGATGAGCCAAGTGATGAATTAACCCGAACTACTGCCATATGGGCGTCGTCGTTGTCATCGTCATCGTCATCACCGACATCGACACCAACGCCAACGCCACCAACCACATTGAAGGACAATTACTGGACGAAACGCATCCTGTCTCAGGATGTCCTCAGAACAGCAGCTACATTGTCACTCATGATTGCCGTATTCAACGTCCTGCTACAATGGATGCATCTATTGCAAACGGCCGGCACCAATTACTACAGCCCAAGTGAGTTGGTGCACGTTGACTCACCCTTGCACATACCACTGCAGCGATCGGTCACAAAACCTATTGATATGCATATATACTCACGCGATTAATCTGCCTGTAATAGGCAACCTGTTGATGAATGCATGGTACATTGTGGCTTTGGGATTGGCCATCATGACACTACGAATGGCTACAATCACGTCAAATCATATTGCTACGGCTATGGCAATATACGTTGCCGTTACAATAATACTAATGCCGAGAATCGATGTGAGTGGTGGTGCGAATGGTGGGTGTCCTTTCTTAGTTACCTATGGAAGCGCAAATGTCTTGTTGGATGCCACGTCACCGACTAGTATAAGCGCTAGTCATAGTCATAATTCACCAATGGATAGCACCGCAAGGTATAATCCTATTTGGAGAACATATCAACCACCACCATGGTGGTATTATTCATTGAATCTACCCGTCATGCCATTATTCTGGTTATCCCTAGGAGGATTATTTTTCTCCGTCGAGCGATTACTCTATCAGCATACTGATAATTCGGAATGCCGCGATGCATTACATTCTCCACCACCCCGTCTTGACCATTCTCTTAGACTTAGTAGTAATAGCACACATTCATCATTCAGGACAGGATCAGTTTCGTCCAAGACAAACGGAACAAATTCATCAACCGTAACAGGACCAGCGAGGCGTACGTCATCACGTCAAGAGGATAAATCAGATCGCATATTATTAAACTCAGTGCAACATGATACGCTTGTCATACAACGTGATATACAACAGAATCTAGCTGCCATGTCTGCTCTCATTAAACATATAAGAAGGCATCAGCAAACAAGTAGCACAAGTGCCAAAAACTCTGAGCCAAATATTGCAGATGCATTAACGACATGCATCGCGAACCTATCTTACGTAGTAACACAGTTCCAACCGATTGATACATTCCTTGAAGCCGAACAATCGAATGCGCATGCAGGGAATCCGTCAACCGCAGCTTCTGAGCAGCCTCTGGTTGCTGGTGGTAGAAAAACATCGACATCGTCTGCTCGGACGAGAGTGTTGTTTGATCCCTGTGATCTGACGGAACAGGTCGCGGATGCTGTAGCGTACTATGCGGATTCAAAGGAGGTAGAGTTAATTGTACATACGCCCGTGGGAAGGGCCACGGAATGGTATTTGACGCACGATGATCCTATCCCGATTAGGGGCGTACTGATGAAGGTACGTGCCCAAGTCCTTTCTGTGGAGGTTCATTGCGGACGAATCGGCTCCAAAAGTGGGCTTGTTTCGCGCCGCGTTAATTCGTATCATCCTAATTCTAGATATTAAGCGAAGTGCTAGTAAAAGCAGAAGTGAACTCTCACGTTTCCTTTAACTTGAACACCGATCTACCAACCGGAACACAACGGCCCCCCACCACAGCTCACCGAACCTATACCATGCATTGTATCTGGCAAATAATATACACGTGCAGTCAAGCAGATCCTTTGGAAATTGAATTCTGTTCTAAAACCAGGGACTTTCTACGAGAAAGCGGTGCAACGCATTACCATACCTCGAATAGTGACGTCT
>QEAN01000503.1:0-12636 GCA_006535955.1 Synchytrium endobioticum | reverse complement strand
CGCTATGGTAATTGGCGATAGCAATGTCATTTACTACTGGAACTGCCATGCTTTCATATTGTCATTCACCAATTGTCAGTCTTGCTTGTGCAAGTCATGATGGATCCAGCAAGATGCTACGAGAAAGCCATGTCATTCACCAATAGTCAGTATCGCTTGACCAAGTCAAGATGGATGTTTCTACCTTTAATGATCTTGGTGAACATGACAGTCTGTGCTGTAAACTTTTGCGCAGCGGGAGATTTCTCAGAGTTGCGAGCAGGTAAATAGCTTATGGAATAACAGCGCCTGTAGGTATTAGGTAGCTGGTCCCAGTGCGATCCGAATTGGTCCAGTGGCTAGGATCCCTCGCTTTCATGCTAGTGCCGAGGTGGCCGGGGTTCGATTCCCCGATTCGGAATTACGGTCCTGTGAAGTACCCCTTTTGCTTCGCCATCAACAAGATGACAAGTGAGTATTGCAGGAAAAAGATGGATGAAAACTAGCATTTCTAGCCGGACCATCTTTATTGCTTATGTTTACTACAAAGGTCATGTGTGAAGAAAAGCAGAAGCATTGGAAGTCACGCGACAGATGTTCCCGTACACGTGCTTCTGGGCAGTTCATGTCAGAAATCCAGAGGACATCTTATCGACGCAGGCAAAATAACCACTTTAAATACGGAATAGGAATATGGATATCGAAACAGCACTCTAGTATGTGGTCTTACTGGTAGCTGCAGTGAGGAGGGATTTAATATTGGGTACTTTTCTCAGTAACAAAACAAACGGATGGTGTCATTGCGGAGTACTTGTAGACGATCTCAGTACAATAGTTTGTACAGTAGGCGTCGTTACACGGTGAGCGAGGCGATTTACGATAGATCGAGGCATATAGACGATGTAGGCTTGAATGTTATAATCAGCTTCCCGATTGAATGTTTGAATTGTGGCGAAGGGGGAGTGTACAGTTATCCTTGGTACTGGAAGTCGGATCGCGTCTAACTTGTGTCACCTTGGAAATGGGGGAAAGAGATCTATTCAGATTTACTACTTGTTTGCAATGATGAGGTACTATCAGGTTGGTGATGCTTGTGCGCTATATCACCGGTTGCCTCTTCTGAGGCGTCCTTGGTATTTTTGGCTTCTACGGGACTAAAGCTACCCTTGACAGGCATTGTAGATTCCTTACTTTCACTCTTCCATGTCTCAATCTTTTCAGCATTTTGAGCGCGTTGCCACAGCTTGGCTTCACTACTCTTCAACGCATCCTCCCCGCAGCCACTCTTCCTCTTCTTCTTTGGTATGGGTATGATATTGCCTTCGTCATCCAGCACCTCGCCAGGTCTTACCAGATCTAGGTCGCCAAATGTTCGTGGCGTGTTCATGACCTTGATCCAGTCCAGTTCCAGAGCAAATTCACCAGCTTGTCGCACTATGGAGAAGCCGATATTCTTGACCTTTTCTCGGTTCATGGTCAATTGGTTTGGTTGGACTATTCCATTGCTTGTTAGAACAAAGTCTCGTAGTGGTATCTGTGGACACAAGCGTGAGATTGTGGATATACGCGCATGTGATCAGAGAAATGTGGGGTAATACGGACCATGAGTGTTTCCCATTCGCCCGGATTCAGAAACTGCAGCCGATGCTGCCATAAGTACCCCTGAAATGGTGTTTCTGTCTGTATATTGACAAACCACAAGCGGGAGTCACCTCTTGCCCGTATAGTCAGGTATCTGAACAAACTGATATCGAAGGTAGGCCTGTGGAGCAAAGTCACTGGGCGCTCCTTTTTGGGTGTTTAGATTGTCACGTGTGAGGGAAAGAGGAACCGATATTTGGGGAGACCTGGAGGCTAGGCCTGCGATGAAACATACCCTAGACCTGATGCCCGCATAGCCACTCCTTTTCATGTTGGAGCTGGGAGGTATCTCAGTGGACAGTTTGCCCCAGAACAGGCCCGTGTTGTGGGGAGTCAGTCCCCAGTAAGCTTCGGACAATCCTACAGCACGCAATTGACGGATATTTCAGGGGTTTAATGGTACGAGGCATGTTATGTGACAGGTCCAAACTCTCATGGCGGACCGACCTCCAATGTCGGCATCGGAGCCTATGATGAAGCAATCCAAATCCTCGACGGTTCCGAATTGAAACAGAGTCATGTCCTTCTTCCATTCCGGATCGAATTTGAATCCTGGGTTGATGTGAATGAGGTGAGACAGGTGAGCATGAACGTGGCTGGCGGCGCACGATGGTATGGCGTACCCGCTTTGACCTCTTGGGCAGCATATTTCCATGATCGTTGCAGATAGGAGTTGATGATTTGCAGGCCTTGCCTTGCGCGGCCTCGGTTGGCCATGGATGTCGTACTTCAATTGGGATTGCACGAGGCACCGACCGTGATGATGATGATGATGATGATAACGGCCCACCATGACCATCATGGAGTGAAGCGGCGCCACACCAGCCACGGGCGGAATGAACACTGAAGCCTCACGCGCTGTTCGTATGTGCGGTCATGTCGCTTTCCTCTGTGCGATCGCTCACCATCCGCACAGGCCAGTCACTCCATGCGCAGAACATCTGCATTGCAGCAGTAGTCCCATACAGAGCAGTCATCCCTCGTGTCGCCCTGAGCTAGGAACTGCCCCTCGTGCCGCTCTCCTCCCTGGATCAGCCGTCCACTCACCGACAATCCTCCCGCATCATTCCCGCAGGCAGCCGCCATGTCGCTTCCCCCCAGAACCGCATACAACCCGCCACGCACCGCCGCCCAACTCCACTCGTCCATGGGCATGCCGTCTACAACCAATGCCCTGGGAAATCAACTACCCGCAACTGCTCCCCTGTCCCTGCATCAAATCCCTGAAGGCAAGTACACCTGGATCATCTATGCCTATATCCAGCAAGGCAGATTCAACGACGTCGTCAAACTATTGGCTAATGAGGTGTCCGCTACCGCGCCAAGTGGTGCCAACAGTCGCAGTAGGGCTGCATTGAGTTTGTTGGCCTACTGTCATTATCAGTTGCAAGAGTTTGTCGACGCTGCTGAATGGTGAGCCATGCATGCATGTGTATATGTCACCCGTTGCTGATGCCGTGCGAGTCTTAGTTATGAGCAGCTGGCTCGGTTGTTTCCAGAGGTTGAGGAATACAAACTCTACTACGCTCAGTGTCTATACAAAGCCGGCAACCATGTTGCCGCCACCAAAGTCTGTCTGACTGTCGATGCTCCAAATTTGTCTGAAAAGGTATCCGTGTTGCAATCTCTTCTTTTCTCCCCCCGGACCCTGGACCCCGGACCCCTGACTATTGCGACAATCATAGTCCCGCAAACTGCAGGCTGCCTTAAAGTACGAAGCGAACGACCTCGAAGGATGCAAAACCATTCTAGACGACTGTTCGCAGGATGATGTGGACACCATGATCAATACGGCTTGCTTGGTATACAAGGCAAGATTGTGCCCTTGTCATCCTTCCCTCCATCATCCATTCACGCATCATTTCCTTCAGGAGGGCAAAGTCACAGAAGCATTGCAAAGATATCAAGCTGCCCTCAAAATAACAGGATACCAGGCTGACTTGACATACTATGTCGCCCTATGTTATTACTGTCTTCGACAGTATGATCAAGCCCTGAAATGTATTGGTGATCTCATTGAGAGGGGAGTCAAGGAGCATCCAGGTATGTAACCTTTCCTGCTACCAATACCTGTGCTTGGCACATCAGCCTTACTCTTCGACCGCCTCCTCTTCCTAGAGCTGAATGTGGGAACAGACCGTGAAGCAGTCGAATTGCGATATGTCGGAAATTCACAGACGCTGCATGAAACATGTCTGGTGGAAGCATTCAATCTCAAAGCTGCTATATTGTACGTTTCAAGGGATTGTAGGTGCCTGTGTCATTTGGGGTTCGCTCTCCCATGTCACTGTTTCCGCATCCAAACACACCTATAGATGAGGGATCACGAGAAGCCCTACAAGATATGCCGCCACGTCAAGAACACGACCTAGATGCCATAACGCTGCACAACCTGGCATTGACACACATGGAAGCTGATCCGACCGGAGGATTTGAAAAGATGACCTTCCTAATCAACAATGCAATGGCGTGTCCACCCGAAGCATTTGAGAATCTTTTGCTGCTGTATTGTAAATACGAGTATTATGATTTGGCTGCGGATTTGCTGGCTCAACAAGCGGGTGTCGGAGTCGTCGATCCTGTAAGTTGGCAATGTGGGCGATCGAGGAATGAACAGGGATCGGAGGTCTCGTAAAATCAATCACTGAACATTCCCCAAATGTAGTATGTACAAGAATTCTTGGAAGCAGCCTCCCTCCGTAGGTCGGCTCCAGATGAGGCATATCGACGGTTCGCGGATATGGGCAATAAACATCGAGAAACACTGGATTTGATCGCCAAGAAGATCCAAGAGTACCAAAAAGCGCAGAAGAACGATGAAGTGAAGCATCTCCTTAGAGAGGTCGAGGAAGGTGTGAATAGGTATGTCGTGCAGCCACGAATGACGGCGTTTGCTTCAATGTGCTCACATGAGTATTACTAGATACATACCTGCGATGATGCATCAAGCGCGAATCCTGTGGGACAAGCAGGACTACGCATCGCTTGAGAATCTGCTCAGGTCTGCTGCCGGCTATTGTGCCGAATCGCCGGTATGGATGCTGAATGTAGCACACGTCCTATTCATCCAGGAAAGCAAGTACACCGAAGCTATCCTATATTATCGGCTCATCGTCAAAGACAATATCGAACAAGTAAGCGGACTCCTCCCCCTCGTTCCTAGCGCAGAACTCCAACTCAAACACACGTTAGATCTTGAATATCCAAGCCATAGTGCTAGCCAACCTGTGTGTTTCGTACATCATGACGTCTCAAAACGAAGAAGCAGAGGAGCTGATGCGCCGGATTGAGAAAGAAGAGGAACGGGTTGGGTATGAAGATCCGTCCAAACGGTGTTATCATCTATGTATTGTGAATCTGGTCATTGGGACTCTGTATTGTGCAAAAGGCAATTACGAGTTCGGGATCAGCAGAGTGTGCAAGAGCTTAGAGCCGTTTAATCGAAAGGTAAGGTCCTGTGAGCGGTATCCACATCTGTTTTCCTTGCGCCAACACGATTTTTGGTCTAGCTGGGAACAGATACATGGCACTACGCAAAACGGCCATTCTGTGCCCTCCTCGAAACATTATCCCGTCATATGCTGCTTCTGCGTGATAGTTCGTACCAAGAAATTTTGACGTTTTTGGAAGGCTGCGAGATACACGGGAAGGATATACCAGCCGCCATAGATCCCGCGAATGTGCAGCAGCTTGATCCATTGAAAAGCACCGTTGCATATGAGGCGAGGTTGTTGAGAGCTGCGTTTTTGAGGCTCTATAATTACTAAATGCATATACAAATCGGGTTTAGTCGTACAACGAATTAGTATCAATCGAACTAAACTGATGTTTAGTTATTTTCTATCACCATCGATTATCACTAATCATTGCAGCTCATCCTAAGTCGCGGGAAAAGACGGTTGGTTGACATTGGAGAAATAATGCATAGAGTACTTACTGTATGCGTAGAACTCATACGACGCAACGCTCTTGAGCTTGCAAGTAAGAGGACAACCTTTCACAATTGATGTATGTCAGACATCCTTCACCTTACAGTCGGGAGGAGCTACATACCTGACTACCATTCATCGGGAGGAACGGCAGTCCAAGCAGCATGCAACCGTGGAGGAAGCATGTACTCTTGCACAATACCGCGCGTCAAGCAGTATGAATAAAAGTTGGCATTAATTGTGCTGCCTACTACTCCTATCCCAGTCATTAGCAACAAAATGCTTGGCCACCGACAGCTTAACTGCTTTGGGTATGGATCGGGTAGTGGTCGGCGTTTCACCTCCTATCGCATACGAAGCAGAAAGACACACTTGCAATGATTGAACGGCAACCCTGGGAAATCTCACGCTCTGTTAGCGAAGTTTAGTCAGCACAGACTGTCATGTTCACCATGATCATTAGAAGTAGATACAGAGCCATGTTAAGCCAAATTTTTCGGCCTGTGGAATGTTTTTCCTTGATCATCAGCGGGACGACCTCAAATCAAGCCGCTACGGCATCCCCTTCTGGATGACCAGTATGACCATCTACCTTGTCTTAACTAGTTATTCACGTACAGGACGACCGTAGCGACTCGCGTGCGACCAGCATGGACGTCGTTCAACGGAAGTGGTGTGTTCCTCGTGAATGAATTCTTCAACGAATCCCATGGTCTGATGGAGCGGATGAGCAACCGGCGAGTATGGTGCCTTTACACGGTCGACTACTGACCAATCATTCTCTGTCAAGGAGCGTAGCATGAGTCGACGAAAAAGTAACGTTGTTCGCATGATTCTTTTGAGAATCCTAATCATCAGATAGTCAATAGTGGCTGGATAACTGCCAGACAATTCGCTAATTCCGAATCGGGGAATCGAACCCCGGCCACCTCGGGACATGCGTGAGAGCGAGGGATCCTAGCCACTAGACCAATTCGGGCTTTCTTACTGGTGGTCATAAGGCTGAAACCTCTCCTTGACAGTCTGCCACATTCGAGCCTCGTGAGTAGGCCCGGTAGAGTGACTCTGCTTACTGGCAGGATGATGGAATTTGCAACTTCTACGTTCGAAAACCATGCCCAATAACAGTACATCTGGAAGGATCACTGTCAATCATTGGCAACGAGTGGCGGAAGTCGGACTGAATGAAACGTCATTAAGATATGAGTTACGAATTTGTCGAGTAGGTATTGGACTAAGTTGACAAGGTATACGAACAAATCGTTTACAAGCAGAGTGATGGCAGACTAATATTCATTCGATTGGAAAAGTCGACGCGTTTGACCGTTCGCATTTGAGAGCTCGCGTTCGACAACTTGTGTCAAGGTCGACGCGTTTGACAGTTGTCTGTGCATTTGTCCCGCATATGCTGAGGGGTGGATTGAGTTCATTTCCGTATCCGTCCTGACGGTACTTTGTTATCCCTGCTAGTAGTTGTTGCAGTATAGTGGTGTTTGGACCTATGTATCCACTGGTGATTGACAATAGTTAGGACCTAGATGAGCTGACAGGATGTTATGACCTCAAGATATATATTAAGGCCATTTTTCTGCCTCTCTTTCCTTCTCATCATTACAACAAGCAACTTCGTGCTGTGTACTGATCGAGAAGTTAACACTATCTTTCTCTACAGTAGTTACTACAATCAATGCCTCTCGCAACTGCTACATAAACGACCTTTCCAAACCTTAAAAGGTAACAAAGTAGGCTGTATAAACCGACAACAAGCCTCCGATAGATTTTACTCATGGTCCCTAATGTCGTTGACGGGAAATGAGTTTGCGATGTTGCGGATTGGAGCCTTAAACCAGATGCCGCATGCTTCCGACAAGAGTCGCGCCTGTGATTATTACAGGGTTAAAGCGACGTGGTAACTACCTATACGACGGAGGCGTGACTCGAGGCAGCTCGAGCTTGCCACGCTCCTGTGCAGTCCGAGATTCTTTAGTCGCCTGACATCGGACGGAAACCTGTAACGCACCTGGTATGTGGGCTGTGTACGTTAACAAGCTGACGGAAGGCAGTGCCCGCAATTGGTAGTTCAGTACGTAACTGTAAGAATCCTAGAGTAGGCTTCTTTTAGTACAATGCTCATTCTATCACCACAATTGCTGGATGAGGAAAACTCATTCTGCTCATCAGCAATCGGGTTTAAATACTTTAGGGGTTTACGCGTGATTATTAATGTGGTCCCTTAGTTAAAGGTGCTAATGATGCAGATGGTCGCATCATAGCAGCTGTCACGTTCGTGACAAAAGGGACGTCTGACATCTGTTTGATAGCGCCTCTGGTAATGCCAAGCGGCTCATCGAAAGCTTTTTTGCACGTGATCCTCAGCCAATGGCTTTGACCATTGAAAGTGCAGTATAGAAACTTCACGGGCCTTCAATGAGGTTACGATGTTTAGTTATTTTGTTGCCAAGAGTTTCAGAACTACGTTACAAAATTCGCTAACCCCTTCCCTTGGAAAGGAGTGGTTAGAGGATCCCCCTATCTTGACAGTGCCCATGTATTGTATGTGTACATGGATGTGACATGCAGTGTCATACACACTGTAACGTCTGCGTTAATATACCATATATATTGGCAAAGGTTGAGATCATGGTTGATGATCATTCAACACTTTGCCCTTTTTATACGTTTTTGCTTTTGAAACCATGTGCACAATGAGTTAAACGGACAGTGTCAGCACATGCTGACACGAGTGTCACTTTATGACATGCAGGTGCCTCGAACATCAGCTCGAGGTGTTAGCAGGACCTGTCAGATCAAGGGACATAAACCCCCCCTCCCCCCCATAACTCCGGTCAACCAACGCCTGTACAAGTGTTGTTGAAACTTGTGTAGTTTTTGGATAGGAGACAAGTCCATAACGCTGGTTCTCCATATGCAGGCTCTCAAAAATCATCCAAAAAGATCTACTAAAATGAAACGGGAATTGATGAACGTCATTACTATCATCGGATTGCAAGTGACCATGCTTTATCATCCGGTTGCAGGGGGGTCATCATGTTTGGTAAGTAGCTCTTGGCGCATCGATGCGTGAGCAGATCTGCAACTTGCTAGATTCACAGGGCGCCGTATCTGAAAGTCCTCGCCACCATGATACATCACGAACTGGGCAACCTCAGGCCGTTGGAGTCGAGGCAGCCCAGTTCGTGATTGGAAGTGCTCGCCACCTCGAACCACTATCTGGGCAAGCGCAGGCCGTCCAAGAGCATGGTGGTAGCCCTGCTCCATTTGACAGATTCACTGCATCCCAGATTTTGGAACATGCTCCTCAAGGTCAGGCACAACCTTCCTCGCATCCCGGTACAGCTGAACAAGTTGAGGTACAATCACTTTGATGGTTTTCTGTCCGGGTTGTCATTGAGTTTGTCCATATTCAGGGCGATACCGCGGCTGAGGGCAACGATGCTGGTGAGAATAAGGAGCACCTTGTTAGTGTAGACGTACGTACTCTCAAACATGTTGACACTTCGCAGCAGGAACCTCATACCAACCTCACAGAGAGCCTACTGAACGGAATAGAGTCTACCAGCGGATCCAAATTCACCTCTGTCACCTAGATAGAAGTCGCAATATCCTATGACGTGGAACCCGATGAGCATGAACAAACAACGAAGCGAACTTGATCATTATACTCGGACACTACCCCTTGATCGTGGCCATTTTTGTTTGATTTATTGGTCATAGAGCAGTTGCATGATGCAATAAATACAAATCCAACCAGTATCATATTGCGACGGTCGCTTCCGCTTGTCTGTGAGATGTCACGAAATTGACATTGGCCGCGTTTGCAGCTTATCAAAACGCATCCCCTCTGAATGCATGATTCATTGAATACCAATAGTTTATATTACCTGCGTGTTACGAGGGGCAGAGGTCGGGGTTTGTGTCAAAACATTCTTCAAATCTTGCATATTATGATGTACTGATAACTGTTGTATTAACAACACAAGAGCAGATTTCTCACAACACACTTGCGACAAGTGTGTTTTTCCGAATCGGGGAATCGAACCCCGGCCACCTCGGCACTAAGCATGAAAGCGAGGGATCCTAGCCACTGGACCAATTCGGATCGCATTGGGACCAACTTAATGTGCATGTGAGCGACTCGTGTAGAAGCTAAATAGGCTGTATGAAATCGGCTGTTAATCAATGGGCGGGAACTATTAATCGATCCCACAAGTCAACACATGGGCTATCAACTTTGATGCGCGAGTCTATATAAATAGGCAACTTCCGCCCCATGTCACGGTCCAAACTCGAATCCGACAATTTGAATCATATTTCTTTTCCTCTTCAAATCAGAATGCTATCCAAAGTGAGTACATGGATGCGTGTGTTTTGAAAACAAGTACAATTTGGGCTAACTCCTCGGCAATGCTCAGGCTGTCGTTGCTCTACTTGCCGCTTCCTCGGCGGCCCTGGTGTCTGCTGACGACAGGCTCGGTGGCTATAGCGGGGAAAAGTATGCCGCAGATACATACAAAGATGGTGCCTACAACACCGAGTATATGGTAAAGAACGACGGTTACGTTTCTGACAAAGCCCCGGGAATTATTTACGACAAGGTGGACTACCGCCCAGAATGTATGCGCCTTTGCCTTTCTGTGAACCCGCGGCTAGGCCGTGTTTGGATGACCCCGTCGATACCTAGACAAGGAGGCTGTTGTAGAAGTCCCATACAAGATGAAGGGCCCAAGGTACGAAGGCCACATCAAATTCCCATCTGAATACGCCAAATATGAAACCCTGTCAGAGGGCCCATATGGTGAGTGCTGGTTCAAGCCAAGCCATGACGAATTGCAATTCTACCGCTACCGAAGCTGATGCATTCCTTTGCACGTGACGCAGTCCCAGAAATGAAGCAATCAAAGATCTATGCTCCTATCTACGAAAAACAATTCGGCAAGTATTGCTTCAACGACAAGGAGTCGATCATGCGGCCCACTCACACAGCTCCGCGATAGTCTGTCCAAAACACGAGAAAATGGTTGTCGTCAAAGTACCAGCCAAGTGTGCTTGTGAACCAATTGAAGTCAAGCCAAAGATCGTCAAGGCGCCAGAATTCAAGGAATACAAACAAGTTGGTAAAGGCTACTAGTCTGATTTACTGATTGATACAAGACTTATTCGGTACCTGAATAAATCCTTTTCCTCTGGCTTGTGTCTGAGTGTAAATCACTCTGATTTTACAACGAATCGAATAAAAACATCCCAGTGTGTCGGACATGTGGTTGTTGCGTTCGTTTGGGGTGCCCGTGGAGGTAGTAGAAATTGTGCACAGCTTGATTCCAGTATATGTGAGGACGGCGGACAAGAAAGAACTGCGTTTGGAATTCTCACATAGCAGTGGGTGTAGATGGCGTACTGATGGCGTAACATGTAGAAAATTCAGAGGAACCACAATCACGCTGGTGCATTACGTGGATTTGAACTCGAGCACGCCAGCACGCCAGCACGCCAGCACTTTGCCCGCAGGACTAGCTGCCGCTGACAATTACGTTATCCAATTGCATATAATCGGTTCCCGGACTAGGGATCTGCGTGGAGCGACGCGGCGAATCATAGGCGCACCCTTGGGGTCGGGAGGGGTGCGCACGGGGAGCAGCAGGAACGGTGCGAGGGGCAAGGGAGAGAAAGGGGAGCGCCTGGAGTGGGACGCACGGTCTCACTCTTCGTGAACCCCAAGCATCCAATCCAAATTGCGTGGTGTGGGTTGTGTCCCACGCTCTCACATCTACTTAACGCGACCTCTGGCTACAATACTTTTGACATCAACGCCGCCAAATCAACCTTCGCAGTACACATAAACTCCTCAATCAGCACAGGCACGATAAATAATGGGCTGCAAGTGCTCTACTCAGGAAAAGGAACTCCGGGGTAAAAAGAACACCATCGACGGAGTGATTAAGCAGGAGAAGGCGTCCAGCAAGCCGCAAGCCACGGTGCTACTGCTGGGTGCCGGCGCGGCTGGCAAGACCACGGTCATGAAGCAGATGGTATGTTGCCTTGACATTCTCTGGCTTATGGCGTTTGCGTCCTTCCAACCACGCGTCAGAGGGCGCATCGTACCATGCACTGCACGCGTGAGACTGACTCTGACTGTGTCAATAGCAAATGCTTCACACCCGGAATGGCAAGCCTACCTTCACGGGTACCGACCGGAAGCAGTTCCAGGTATGTCACAGTATTGTCCAATTGAGCACTTGATGTATAACCAGCAACAGTACTCATTCCACATCAATACTATTAGAAGGCCATTAGGGATAATATCGTCGCCAACATGGTATTGGCCAGCCGAGTTGGACGTTGCGTGCATTGCGGTAACTGACGACATAATCCAATATATAGCGACGCGTTTGTGCCGCCATGGTCAAGCTGGACATACCGTATGGCAGTCCAGAAGGCCTGGAGCAAGCGAAACTGCTGGTAGATGTGACCGAGGGTCTCACATCGAAGGCAGTGGAGCTCGTCCAGGCCTTATGGACTGACCCCGGTATCCAGCTGTGCCTGGCGAGGAGTAGCGAGTATCATATGGAGGACTCTGCTCGCTAGTGAGTATTTGGTTCTTCATCAGCGGTGGAATGTTGTGGGAAGTGTTGGAGAGGAAGATGCCATGATGATATTGGCGAGTAAACGGACACACGCTGACCCACAAAACTGCATTAGCTTCTTTGAGAATCTGGCCCGTATCTCCTCGAGCACATATATCCCCACCGACCAAGACATCTTGTTATGCCGAGTCATGACGACCGGCGTACGAGGCAAGTTCATTCAGATTCAGCAGCCATTACGCAATGATGAAGTATAATCCCACTAACTCACCGTCTTGGAACTTAGAGGTGGTGCTCGAGGAGGAAAATATGCTCATCAAGGTCGTGGACGTGGGAGGCCAAAGGTCAGAAAGGAGAAAGTGGATACCCTACTTTGAGGGATCCACAGCGGTCATTTTTATGGCCGCTATCTCCGAGTACGACCAATTCCTTGAGGAACAGGGATCACAAGTAAGTATCTGTCCTCATGCCTTTATTGCAAACCG
>QEAN01000502.1:0-12805 GCA_006535955.1 Synchytrium endobioticum | reverse complement strand
CTCTGACAAATAAACAATCAAACCATGTGTGGTGGCCGCATTTGTCGCGAGGCCCAGACCACTGCGACACGGCTGGGTAGCATTCCTTGTATCATGAATGACCACGAGCGCGTCCTCTCTTCTCCAGATACCATGGAATCCCGCACTTGTCCAATGAGTCCACTTTCATCATTCGCGCGAACCGTCCCAGTCAATCACAGTGAATCGCCGTCAATCGCAGGCATGCTCGAGAGTACTCACTTAATCAATTTACGCGAATGAATTTACATTGAATGGGGTACCGCTGATTTGTCATGATGTGTCATGATGTAGCTGTCGCAACTTTCCCAAAGAGAAATTATAGGCCACAAAATCGATAGGGAACAGCGTATCGTTCTTAATGATGGCCATCAAAGAGAAAATCATAATATTCGATACATCTCTTAGAGATGGTGAACAGGTTAGTTATAGTTTCAACAGCTTTGGCTGATGGGATGGATCCATTTCAATTATGTGCATATGGATATTTAACAGCATGTCGAATCATTAGTCGCCTGGAGTCACTCTTACCGCATCTGAAAAAGTCGAGATTGCACGAGCATTGTCTCGTTTGGGGGTTGATGTCTGTGAGGCAGGATTCCCTATCGCCTCGCAAGGTGACTTCGATGCTGTCCAGTGTATTGCTAGAGAAGTAGGTCCAGTGACTGTTGGAAGGAAGTCTGGTAAACCAATGGTATGCCATGCACATCGCTAATGATGCGGCACTAATTGAAGTGTGTCAAGACAATTTGCTCAGCAATATGTCAAGATAGGTCATATGCGGGTTAGCTAGAGCGGTACCGGCTGATATCAAGCGAGCATATGAAGCCGTAAAAGATGCCCCTCTACATCGCGTCCATACATTCTTGGCCACGTCAGACATCCACCTTGAACACAAACTACGCATCAACAGAGAGGAATGCATTCAACGAGCAGTAGCTGCAGTAACTTATGCTAAATCATTGGGTTGTACAGATATTGAGTTCTCACCTGAGGACGCTGGAAGATCTGATAGACAATTCTTGTGTCAAGTGTTAGGTGAAGTCATCAAAGCCGGTGCTACCACTTTGAACATTCCGGACACCGTTGGATACAATATTCCCGAGGAGTATGGTGCTATGATCAAGCATCTAGTCGACAATACACCTGGGGGACGTAGTGTAAGACATTTTATCGGATAGCAGAGTGCCACGTCCTCAGTTTATCTTGTAATTCCAAACCAGTTTGCCAATCTCAATCTAGGTCATTTGGTCAACTCACTGTCATGATGACTTGGGATTGGCTGCTGCAAACACTCTCGCTGGTGTTCAAAATGGTGCTCGACAGGTTGAAGTGACCATAAACGGTATCGGGGAACGAGCGGGTACGTTATGACCTCACCGCGACCTTTTCTTGCTGCCGATAAACTAGCCAAATTTCCAATAACAGGTAACACATCATTGGAAGAAGTAGTCATGGCCATACATTGCAAACCAACCTTTTTCCCAGTGGAATCCAACATTGATACCACCATGATCTACTCAACTTCCCAATTGGTCACAAAACGAACTGGCATGGTAATTCAACCGAACAAGGCTGTTGTAGGCGCCAATGCATTTGCACATGAATCTGGTATTCATCAGGATGGTATGCTCAAAAACAGATCTACGTATGAAATCATGGAGCCGGCTACTCTGGGCATTCCAACAAATCATTTGGTCCTGGGTAAACATTCTGGTCGTGCGGCGTTCAAATTTAGGATAGAGCAGGTACTTGGTTATGAAGGTTTTAGTGAGAGATTCAAGGTGAACATTTGGTGTCGTGGGCAGCCTGGTAGCCATTAGAAGTCACGTCACATCCTTCTATAATGATGCATAGGATCCGGCTGCCATGGATGAATTATTTGTCCGCTTCAAAAAGTTAGCGGATACAAAACGACGAGGTGTCACGGATCAAGACTTGTATGCGCTTTTGGACGACTTGGTTATGTCCTCTAATCGCGAGACATACAAGATTAAATCCTCTCAAGTATTCTCCGGATCTGGTGTCCTTGCAACGGCAACCGTCTCCATCCTCGACTATTCCAACAACGCCACAACCCCCGTTGAACGAATGGATGCAGCAATGGGCCATGGACCCGTACACGCCATATTTAGGTGCATAAATCGTCTAACAGGGTGCAATAATGTACTGGCGTCATATGAAGTAAAAGCTGTCACAGAAGGTTCAGATTCTCTAGGTCAAGTACTAGTAAGGGTACAAGAAGGTTTGAGTGAGTCCGCAGATGATAAACCGCGAATTCATAATGATGAAAATGGTCAGGATGGATCATTTGCTACCAATCATGCCAGTCGCTATGAAACGACTTTTCAAGGTCAAGGAACTGATGAGGATATTTTGTTAGCTAGTGCCAAGGCTTATTTGAATGCTATAAATAAGCTGGTTGACTTCCGAGCTAGAAAGGTCAAAGGCATAGCCTCAGACGTAGCAAAGAAACGTAAAGTTGATGTGATTGGCGGGCAGGTCGATGCGATTCCTCGAAGGCAGGTCGATGTTTGAATAGGTCGTTCTATTACTGTAAGTTGATCAAGATCAATCCGTTGTTATTCCTCCGCTCATAGGTGAAATACATTTCACATTGCGCTGCAGGTTTTTGATTTTAGATGTGTTTAAAATTGCACATTGCATGATAGCAGTGTCTGCTAATGCTATCACCGAGCTGTAGAGGCAATGTTGGGGTATTTATTTCCTCACTGACGGACTTGGAGCTCACGTATACCTTGAACGGCGGAAATAGTCAGAGGCATAAGTTGGGATGCACAAGCGAACTCGCTGGTGTCGGGTGGTGAAGATGGAATAATTGCGTTATGGAGAAACTAAAAGATTTCACCATGTAATGATATCATACTCGAATATGAAATGCTTTTAATGCGACAACAGCACACAGATTTTCAGAAATCAACAAAGATACCGCAAACAATACAGAATAGAATACAGTTTTACAAACGACAAATGATTTAAAACCCTAGAAAGGCATCATCGTATAGGCCATCTGCAGGGGCCACTGGCATGACACCCTTGCTAGCTTCAACAATCGAAGACTCGTCTTTGTAAATCTCGAAATTGGTAGGATCACCGTCTGACTTCACAGGAGGATTCCAGGGCGTAGGCAAGTCTCTCCTCGCAACAGCACCCCAATCAACTGTATCAAACCATGGATTCTCTTTCACCTCTCTAGAGCCCATGCCAGAACTACCCAATCGTCGTTTGGGCATTGGATCGAGCAGCTTCTTTAAGAATTCTTTGGCAGTTGGTTGGATTTGTGAAGACCATCTGAACTTTCCACTAAGGACATTCTCGTATATCTTTTGAGGCGAGGTGTCATGGTATGGCGTATATCCTGCCATCATTTCGTACGTGACGATACCAAAGGACCACCAATCGACTGCTTGAGTGTATGGTAATTTCAAGATTATTTCCGGTGCCATGTATGCTGGCGTTCCACAGAAAGTTTTTGTGACGTCTTGTGCGATTTTGGCGAATCCGAAATCTGCGAGTTTGAGATGACCTTTGGAATCCAGTAATATATTCTGTAATTTGCGATTGTGTGATTAGTCTTGTGAACTATCACGACAGATCAGGACCGCAGCATGATTACATTGGGCCTACCTCTGGTTTCAAATCACGATAGACGATTTTGAGGGCGTGCAGGTATTCAATGGCTAGAACAAGCTCACAGGAGTAGAATCGAGCAGTCTCTTCAGGCAGTCTCTTACATTTACGCAAGTACGAAAAGAGGTCACCGCCAGGTACGTACTCCATCACAAGGAACAAGTGCCTTGGATCCGTGAATGTCGCAATCAGGCTGACGACAAATGGTGACTTTGTTAGCTCCAATAGGTTCTTTTCGTTCATTACGTGCTTGACCTAACATGGAAAATGTAACTTGGGTGGCAAAGGACGACGCACACACTTGTCTGGTATCTACAATCAGCTTTTTTGAGAGGACCTTTAAAGCAAAGTACATTCCATGACCACGACGTAAAGGAGCAGTTCCAACATTGATCACAAACTTGACCAAAAACACTCTAGCAAAAGCACCTTTGCCAATCTGTTCGCGTAACTCAAAGTCCGATAACTGATATGTCGTCTTCAGTTTGACTTCAGGCGTGGATGAGGAACCTGCTAGTCCCCTCTTTGGCATGGATTTGGCTATTGCAACGTGTTCTTTATGAGTAGTGGGTAGGTGAGGCAATGAAGGTATTATGTCGTTTGCAGAGGTTTCGGCACTGCATGGATTTCTTGGGAGTCGTGATTTACCAATATTGCCTAGTTTCTTCAACAGAGTCATTGTCGGTCCTCTTGATGATGATGATGACGATGATGATGATGCAAGTGGCAGTTTGGCAGGGCCTTTACTAAGGCTAATGGTAGTGCTACTTGTTTTCAGGTTGAGGGTCTTGACATTGGTTGAGGTACAAGGGGCATTGATGTTAGCATCGCATTTTAAAGATTTGGCTCTGGCACGATCGACAGCAGGTACGGATATCTTGTCAAGCATCTTCTCTTGTGACTCTCCTATATCCGTTAGTTCGCGATCAGGTTGAGGCTTGACATCCAGCAATGCCAGTTCTTTGCCCAGGAAAGAAGGTATTTGGGAGGCATGAGGGGTCTCTGCTGGTAACTGTTGTTGTCTGAATCGAGCGGATTGTATGGCAGATACATCAGGAGATCTGAATTTTGAGACATTCCTGCTTGTTATGGACAAGCCACGGATTTCCTTTGATAGGGACGGCAGCATACCCTTGTTGCTTATACCATATTCATTGGAATTGGCCCGCGACATTCCAGAAGTGACCCTGAGGGCACCTTTGGGATTTCCTGCGGGGTCACTCTGTAGTAGACCTTTGGAGCCGGCGGCGGTGGCGGTGACGGAGAGGGAAGAGGAGACGGAGGAGGAGGAGGAGGCGATGGTATTGGTATCGATGGACGCAGTGAGCAGGTTGCTGGGTCGTCGACACTCAACATTTTTGGCAGGCTTTACATGATGTATACTGTTGCTCGAGGCGGTTTTGGTATTGCAAGGGCTGGTTTCGGCTATGGTGAAGATGGCATCCGCCAAGTCCTCTGGGCGGACGGCACTGTATGGGTCTTGGACTTCGATTGACGGAGGAGCGACGCGATACGTTCTATCTGGAGGCATGGTGCGTGGATGGATTACGATGGCGGTGGAATGGCGACATGCAATATGGCTGTTGTGTCGCGATGGAGGGGGCTAGCCTGGCGGATGGGCATTGTCCGTGTCTAACCCAATCCTGCCGCCCAGCCCTGCATTGCATTGACATTTACCCCTCCAGCGAGCCATGTCTCAAGCAACTCGAACCGTGCTAGTCGCTGCCAGCGCCCCCTCCGCCCAGTGGTACGCCCTTGCATGCACTTGTCGTCCGTTGCATCGCCATAATGACCGAGTAATTCCCCCAAACATAGCAGGTACTTATTGTGATTGGACTTCCATCAAAGTTCAGGGCAAGCATGGTCGTACGTCGGAAAAAGTCCAATGCACCGTTACTGCCTAAATAGGCTTAGTTCCTAGCTAAAGCTTATCGGCCTAGTGGCTGTGTTGCTGGGCATATGATGCAGTATACAACCATCGACGGCATCATATATATGGCCACCCTACAATCTTCTAGGGGGTCTCCCTATATAGTGGTGGTTGGACGTGCCTTTACCGCTCTGCCCTTATGTCCACTGCGATCATCCATCTACATTCCAGTTGTACCTTGAAGATGGAATCCTCAAGGTGTGCAACCCGTGACAACCAAATCCGAGAATCACAACAAATCACCGCCTCTGGAAAAATATTAGTAGGGCATCCTATAGCTCATCGCCTCCTGGAATCTGCCATTGGCCCCATCTCTAACCTGACTCATATCTTCGTGACAAGACAAGATGACCCACAATTTCCTTTTTAAGACAACATCTCTGCTTATTCTGCTCTGGAGTCAAGCGCTACAAGTATATGCCCGCCCTGCTGGGTCTCCTTTCTGCGACGTTGCCGCTTCAGCTCGTAAGTACCTCGACTGTGCGGACTGTCAGGTCACACACCTAACGCATAGTCTCCACCTAACCTAGGCATGGAGAGGTTTCATGGTAAAAGCAATGGTCCCGGTAAATACACTCTGACTGGAGGATCTCCGTCGTATGCTGCTGGATCCAAGTTCACTGTAACTCTGCAGGGAGACAATATTGTTGGCATGCTACTTGGTGTGTATTAGCGCTTTGCTGCCGAACCGTCCTAGTACAGTTGCAGAGACAGGACGTTGTGCTCTCAACTCTGTATGTATTCTATTGTATGCTAAACGGATTATGACGGCATAGGTGTTCAAGATTCCACCAACAAGTATTTTCCCATGGATGTACCTACAACTGGCAATTTTCAACTTTGTAGTGGTAGGTATACTGGTTGTTATGTTACTTATTGATGCCTTTGGTCCAAATGGTGTCTTACTCGGAGTTGAGCTCCCTAGGCACGGCTCCTGGTACCAATCAAGCCATTACTCACAAGGCTGCCAATTCTGGCTTGACTACATTGCCATTGACTATGACAGTGCCAGCTGGTACTACTGGACCGCTGACGGTCACCGCCCTTGTTGTCGGTAACTCTGCCGCAGGTGAGTACGTCTGTATGATTCGCGCATTGGATGGAGGGTTGAATGAAGGCTGCTATGTGCTCTATATGTGCTCGCTTCATGTACGCCGATTCTCGAGACTCATATTTTGCTTCATTATCAGGTCAAGGATGGAATGTAGTCTCTGTAACAATCCCTGCTGGTGCTGGTACTGGTGCTGGTGCTGCTACTGGTGCGACTGGAAACAATGGAACTGTCGCTCCTAGGCCTACCCAAGTCGTCACCACTCTGTTCCCATCACCAAACGTAACTCCACCACCACCACCGCCTCCGGGAACACAAACAATCCCAGCCGCGAAACTGGAAGCAAAATCAACAAAAACCGATAGTGTCTTCCACGGGTTGCCAGATCCCAGCCTTTCCACGGCCGCGGCAAATGTAGATAATAACAAGATAGCAGGTGCGAATATACAACCTAGTCCGAATGGCCAAGACAATCTGGTTCTACCATCACCAACGACTCTAGGTAAATCAAGTACCTTAGCCCCGAAACCGCCAGCTCCACCAAGCACAAATGGAGGCCCGGCTGCCATCAAGCCCCAGAAACAAAGTAACCCAACAACCTCTGCCCCGAAACCACCAGCTCCACAAAGTACAAATGGAGGCCCGGCCGCCATCAAGCCCCAGAAACAAAGTAAACCAACAACCTCTGCCCCGAAACCGCCAGCTCCACAAAGCACAAATGGAGGCGCTGCAGCCATCAAGCCCCAGACACTTAATGGTGTGGATGTTCCGCAGAATGTGGCCGGGTTGTCGCTCACTGCTACCATGGGGCCGAAGCCACCCGCGCCCACGCCAAAGCTAGGTAGTACGAAGAAACAGAACACGACGACAAAGCTGGGTACGACTGGAGCTCCTGCTTCAAAGCCAACCCAAGTAAACACCAACAATACTCCTCACCCTTTATCACCAAAGGAAACTCTACCAACGCCTTCACCTAAACCCTCCTTTGTGCCAAAGGCTGATAATAAGAAGTTACCAGATGCCAAGAAAAAAGTGACGGCTGAGGAGAAAAAGGCAAAGGACGACGCCAAGAAGAAACTGGCGGCTGGGGAGAAAAAGGCAAAGAGCACTCATAAAGCCAGTCCAAGGCCTCAAAACAAGACGCCACGGGCTACAAACACTAAGCCATCTAAAGCGCGAGCTACAGGCAAATGATAATGATTTTCTTTGAAGGAGAGCTGGTAAAAGACAATGTGTTTGTTGTTATTGTCCTGGTCTGAGCTTGTATGAATAGGTTGAACTTGTTCTGAATAAAGTACTGTCCGCCGTCATTCGCCGTAATATAGTACAGACATGACACGTGTTATGGAACATTATAGTCCATTGGCACTGCTGTCTGTTGTCATTAGTGGTGTGACGTCGTGTGGATGATGGACGTGTCGATTGTGTGGAGAGGCCCGCCGCCCCGCCGCCCCGCATGCTCATGTCGGCACGCCACATCCGTGTTGGTTCATGTATTTTGTGACACATCTTTTGGTACAAACAGAGATACACGATACTTCACAGCGAGCAGCGGAGAGCGATTGAAATACTGATTTATTTCCTCGTCTATGAGGCTCGGTGTATATTTCGCAACTCAGCTGTACCGTGCGACACGAGTTGGTATTCTTGATATAGTACAAGTGCAAGTGAAATGTAACAAACGAAGCATTTTCATAGACCGCACGGCCTCAAGTTGTAACGGCCATAAGCTCTTGTAGCTTCATCCTACCTGAAAAAGTGTTGCCGCACCTACGAGCAATTCTTTCTCCATGGAAGCGGGAGGGATGGATTGAATCTCTTGAGACGCTACCCGAAGACGATGATAGTGAAGTAACGTGCTAATTGTGATGAGGGCCTGAGGGTGGAGCGTCGGGCAACTGACACATTCGAGTTATTTGCCTTGAATCGAGAAGTGCCGGGTTTCTGTGATGCCCCAGTGCGTTCCGACAAAGGGGACGATGTCGTTGGCCCAATCCCTTCGCATTGATACTAGGATGTGATGGTGATCAGAGGCTCATAACAGGAACTTTGGCACGAATTCCGCCGAGTTGTTTACCCTCCCAAACGAGACACCATATTTTCCATATTTCTTCGATAATTCGGCATATTCTGATAGAGAAGGAGCTCCAGTTACCCAATCCTCGTCACAATGGATGTTCGCAACTTGCTTTGTAAACTCCCTTTCGTATGCCATGGCTTCCAACGGCTTCATAAACTGGCGCCGAAAGTCATAAGTATGACTCATGTCATTCTAATCATGGTTGAGATGTTGCGAGTTTAAATCGGCAGGGACAAACTCGACTTACGACGAGGTCATCCAATTGTGTCATGATTCGCGATGCTCCATGGGAATCGGGGGCCTCGGCAACTTCAACTATGGCATTATTCTTTTTACAAGACATGCAGCCTACAGAGCTGCGACTGCTTCTACCTTTGCCTAGCCAGCGAATCCTCGAACAGTGAGCCCACTCCAATACTTAACACATATACATATTAATACATAACACGGCAACACCCACTTCGCCAGGGTGGCACAAATGATAACGACGACAGCAACAACGAGAGAGCGGATTTGGCAGGACCTGATGCATTCTGGCAATGACAGAGAGCGGTTGACTTGCGTGCCCCCATGTGGGATACAATGAATTGTACTTACAGTCAGAGCTTTCACCAAAGGTGCTGCTGATGTCACATGCAGATAAAGACATACGACTACTACTACGAAAGTGATGATCGATGACTTCATTCTTGTGTTATGATGCGGCCGTCTTTGACGCGATGTGACGTGATGTGATGTGACGTGACGTGATGTGATGTGGATGCAATCGATCTTGGATCTAAGGATTGATCGATGGCATCACGTCTGACTGGTCACGCGCACAGTTGCGGCCGGGAGTAAATCCACGTCTATGAAGCCATGTTTATCAGGGCCATAGTTATTCTTATTAATATATTAATCAGTGTCATGGCATACCTGCAGGGAACAGTAAACATGACGTAGGGCCGAGCACCCTGAAGCCGCCTTACGGAAGCGGAAGGCGGATGAGCACAGATGTACAAGAGATGAAGTAAAAGTTGAAATGACGGATTTAGGGACATTGTTGAAATGTGTAGATATCAAGTTGTGTTTTACTTAAGTTTTGTACACACAGACACACGACAGCTGAATACACATCCATCGCATCGCGAGAACATCTATCAGTTGCCTCTGTCGCCAATCATCCTAACAACTACGCCAACAGCCATTACAACATGTTCGGCTACTTCGGACCATCAATGGTGAAGATGCTCAGGACGTGGACTTGACAAAGCCAACGCCAAACAAACTGTTAGATCGCGTGCTTGTGACAAGTGGCTGTCTTGTCCGCCCCTGCTCTGAAGGATTCTTATCGGTTGAGACGGTGATGAAATGAAATGGCTATCATCCTCATCTCAAGTTGCAGAACAGAACAGAGGACTCGGCAAACAATTCATTAAACAAGATCCATCGCTTCAAGACATCTCTTTTGATCCTCACGATGAGGTTCACAATTCTAACTGCCGCTCTACTGGCCGCGCCAATGGTTCATACTTTACCATCCACGTATGTTACAACTTTTGTCATTTTAAGATGGTTATGTTCTTTGAGTCAATAAGATGGATCTCTTGAACGGAATGCAAGTCAGATCCTATAAAGTTTCGTACCTTGCCGTCGTGTTGCCGTGCTTACGAGTGGTCCCCGTCGCACCTCTCGCATTGATTGGTCACAGTACTAACCCGTACATCTCAAACGTTAGCACTCCATATTGCGACTCTACAGGCAAGTACCTCAGAGTAGCATCGGCGTTAAAGACACACATACTCACTCTGACCCCTTGGCTTGATTTCAGTGGTCTCCAATGCTTTCAAGAGCAAGGTACGTTGAATACTACTTATCTCGACCTTTTCCAACGTGGACCAAGGTATATTAACATGCTAGTATCAACCTATTAGCATGGCAACAATGGCAACGTTGCTTATTCCATTGCTGCTGATGTAGCTAACCCAGGTAAGGCACCAGCAGCCTTCACCTCATAACTTTGATCTTCACTCTGTTGTTTTTGTTGACCATACCTCCTCATGAATAGCTCCCGGCCAGCAAGTGATGTTGACTGTCTCTGGTGGTGTCGTCAATGGTCTACTGATGGGCGCACAAGACGGCACCGGGGCCTTTGTTCCTGGCCTAGCCGTGCCCGCAATGGGCTCATTTAAAATGTGCACCTCTGGCGGCAAAGGAAATAATATGGCTATCAGGTAACTAGCTTGTGCACATGGACACATCAACCGTAATCTCGTTTAACAGATAGCGCTTCAATGACCAACGACACCAATACACCTCTAATATAGCCATGCTTCCGCCGCAAACGGAATTCAGAATCTTGTACGTTTGTCGCCCATAACCGCACTTGTTCCGTCCAATTTTCTAGAGACTCACACAAGGGCAACACTCTGCAAATGTAGCAAGTACCTTATACTATCCCTGCCGCTGCAAATGGTCCCATTACTATTTCCATGCTGGCAGTGTCGGCAAATCTTGGTGTGTTTGTTGTGGAGCCGTTAACCGACAGACAGCCTTGTAAATCCCAACAAAACTGACAATTCCGCAATAACACAGGCTCTCCTTGGGGACGGACTACCATGACTCTCAATGTTGCCGCAGCTCCAGCGCCTCCTCCGGCTACAAACGCTACTAAGCCTGCTGCCGCAGTAGTAAGTGTGAATTCTGTTTTCGTCAGTGTCTAATTTGATCATGCATGAACTCATGCTCTAATTGTACAATAGTCTCCCGTCTCCGCCACAAAGGGTACGTCCCACCACTCACTGTTTCCCTTTTCTGCCGATTCCGCAGCTGATCAATTCATACATAATAGTCGGTGCTGCTAAAGCTGCTGCTACCAAGCCTCCACTTGCCGCAAAAGCTACAAATGCTGCAAACGGAAAAGCTGCCGCAAAAGCTACAAATGCTGCAAACGGAAAAGCTGCCGCAAAAGCCACAAATGCTGCAAACGGAAAAGCTGCCGCAAAGGCTGCCCCGACGCTTGGAGCGAGTGAGTGCCTACCTGATTTTACACTCTAGACATTGATTATGTCCACTTTGTAATCTCCCTTGCTCCCTTTTCGTCATAGAGCAACAGAAGCAGCAGCAGAAACAACAAGAACAGCAACAGAAACAACAGCAGCAAAAGCAGCAAAAGCAGCAGAATGCGGCCAATGCGGCCAATGCAGACAAGGCAGGCAATGCAGCCGACAATTTGAAAGCCAAAGTCGAAGCCAAAGAAGGTATGTTTTGTTATAGTTTTGTCACAATCTCTGTCATCATCTCAAACTTCTCGCGAATGTACAGCTGAAGTCAAGGCAGAGATTCAGAATGACCTGGCCAACCTCTAGAGGCTTGACCTTGGCTCGGGAGCAAGTGCTTCTATTTCCGCCCTCTGCTGTACACATTCTTTGTGAGTTGTATTCGACTTGGTTTTCATTAGGAATGGCTTGAAACGATCTGGCTATCTTTTTCAAGAGTTTGAAATTTATAAGTGTGTTTCTGTAGTGCTTTTGTGGTATCTCTTCGTGACGTTGGAAAATTATAAAACTCGTATTTGCGACTATTCACATTTGAAAACGAACACAATTTTAAGCCTCCTTGCACTGTCCTTGCGCTGCAGTTACGAAACAAAAGGATCATTGTGGGAAATCTGGGCAACTTTGACGGATGCAATCGTATTTCACATCACCCGTCTGCGATATTACGCAACATTTGGTCTCAATGATACATGCCATCGTCAGCGCTAGAGGAGCCCCTCTCAACTTGCAGCGAGGTGGCGTCGAAAAGTCGGTGGACTCGGACGACCCGTTGCATCTTCTAAATCCAACAAAAGCTACCACACCATCATATCCTACGTTCGACGATGATTCTGGGCGAATCACTAGCACTGGTTGTTACATTGGCCGCATCGCACGTATTGGGTCTTCCTAGTACGTCTCAATCGTTGATTCGTTATGAAGTTACAATGAAATGCTGCCAAGGACCATGATAACTAACATGGAAACGCTATGCAACTGTAGCGGGTGCCCCTTACTGTGACCCAACGAGCGTACGTGGTGTCGGCCTCCTGTTTATT
>QEAN01000500.1:0-10642 GCA_006535955.1 Synchytrium endobioticum | reverse complement strand
CACGCACACGCACACGCACAGGCACAGGCACGGCCCCCATCCCCATCCATATCCATATCCACATTCACCGCACTATCATGGGCAGCTTCGTCAGCAGGCTCACAGCCCGGCTGGCCGGCTCCAGGGAGATGCGCATCCTCATGCTCGGGCTCGACTGTGCCGGCAAAACAAGTACGCCCCGCTGGGCTCCACCCTGCCCCGCCCCACACTCACACCACGCACTAGCCATCCTGTACAAGCTCACGCCCAGCCCGCCCATTGCGACGATCCCGACCGTGGGCTTCAACGTCGAGAGCGTGGTGTACAAGAAGACGCGGTTCAACGTATGGGACGTCGGCGGGCAGGACAAGATCCGGCCGCTGTGGCGCCACTACTACACGGGCACGACCGGGCTGATCTATGTCGTGGACTCGCACGACCGCGCGCGCATGGACGAGGCGCGCGACGAGCTGCACCGCATTGTGCATGACCGCGAGATGCGGGACGCGTGTGTCCTCGTGTTTGCCAACAAGCAGGACCTCCCCGGCGCACTGTCCCCGCTGGACGTCACGGAGAGGCTCAATCTGCATCGGTTCAGGGACAGGCCGTGGCTGATCCACCCTGCGTGTGCCACCACGGGGGAAGTGAGTCGCGTCGTGTGTGCCGTGCGACGACTCGTGCTGATGCGGATGGCCGACAATGCTAGGGATTGATGGAAGGCCTGCAGTGGCTGTCCCAGAATTGTGGAGTGGCCAATCCGCTGGGGAGGAGTGGCCGCAAGGAATGAAACGTGCAAAGTGGAGCCATGAATATAAAATACGGGCCTCTTAACATTGAATCATATTATTTATACTAATTTATATGTCCAGAGACGTTCGTCTGCATTATTGTGCCTCATTTGCTGTATTGTACCTCCAATCAGGTCCTTCAAATATTCACAACCCTTTCTCATGTGTATGCGCATCGCGTGCATGCGACACCATCTATTGCAACAAAGTAAAAACTGACATGATGATGAATATAATACAAATTGGGGATTCAGTAATGATGAGACAAAAGTGGGGATATAAGAAACAAAAATACTACAACGAAAAAAAACAAATTCTATCTACATGAAAAAAGGGGTCATTACCCTCCAAACTGCAAACTACAGACTCCGGCCATACTTGGGAGCTAACCAGTGACATTGCCCAATGCAAGCTGCACAATCAAGAACACATTGAACACACTCAGTGTCAATGCAACAAAGTATGCAAACACCTGCATCGTCATCGAGTTCGCAAAACACTGCTCCGTGATTCCTACATCCTCGATCTCAATGGTATTGCTAGACTGGCTTCTTCGGCGTGGTGCAGCGGTGACTGGGGCAGCCCGTATCGATGGCGACGCTATGTTGTTTGTTTCACGTAAGCCCAACGAAAGTAAACGCGGAATGGGTGCAAGCACTTGCGCCAGTGCGTGGTCACATCCAGAGACTCGCGTCCAGCATTTCTTGCTTCGCGAGGTGACGAATGGTTCCCGGGCGCTATCGGTGATACCCCGTGCTCATAACTACGCGTACGGCGATGTGTCGATTCAGCAATTCTCGTCCTTTCCTCATTTGCTATTTCGTCGATCCGGATCTTCGGTTCCATGCTTTCAGAATCGGATTGTGCGGACAAATCAAGGTCTTGCAGAACAGGCGTTTTGCGGAACTTGACCGTCATGATCTTTTTGGAGGATGTGAAGACCACGAGCGGCCATATAGCGGTTGCTATTGGTTGGCATGGATGAGGGTCTAGCAGTCCGGTAGCGGTGAAATGACATAGTTACGCAGTTGGAGGGATAGGATGACTTGGGAGAGGACGAGGAGATCGTTGACGCCCGATGTTCCTCGCATGAGAGCCACGACGACCGCTGGCACGATGGCGATGATCCTGGTCCCCAGTCTGCGCAGCCAGGGCCGCATCTTCCACCCCTCGCCTAAAAAGCCTTCCATGATAATTTGCCCTGCGAGAGTGCCTGTAAACGTGCTTGACTGGCCAGACACGAAGAGCGAGACGGCGAATGTAATACCGGCGGCTCGACCGAGATACTCGACAAGCAGGGCATGTGCATCTTGCAGGCCTGCGACCTTCGTGCGCCCTGTTTTGAAGAATGCGGAACCTGCGACGATCAGGATTGACGAGTTGACGAGAAAGGCTAGTGTCAGGGCGAGCATGGAGTCAATATTGGTGTAGCGGAGGGCGATGGGGAGGTGGGTTTTGGATGAGAGCGGGCGGGATGTGTCGGATGTAGGTGCAGGTGTGAGCGGCGGTGATGGAGTGTTGATGTCGGTTGGGGATGTGATCGTCGTCAGATCAGTGGTGCTGTTTGCAGATGCGGATGCGGATGCTAGGATTTGGTGATTGTAGATTACAGGGGATCGGAACATGACAATGTGGGAATGGAGGTATAAATTGCTAAAACAGATTAAATCAGTTAACGTGCAAAATACTTGAATCCAAGGGGGAAAAGGACAGCACTTACTGCGGCATGACGACAGCACCTACGACGGCCATGGCGACAAACAGCATGTTGGGATCCGTCACTAGTTGTGTTGTTGGTATGTACCCTAAAAAGACGCGACTCCAATCTGGCCTTGACTTGATGACTAGAAGGAGGAAGCAGATTGCTACTGCAGCTACCAGGACGACTATGATTGCTTCGTATACGCGATGCTGTCTATGGTTGGGAGGAGGGTGTGAAATTGAGTGAGTGACAGAGAGAGTGATGAGGGCAGACGAAATGGTACTTTGGTGAGAATCCAGCCAAAATTATCAGCACGTCCAAGCCGGTAATCAAGACTCCCCAGACGAGGGGGAGACCAAAAAGAAGGTTGAGCGCGACCGCGGTTCCAATGACTTCGGCCAAGTCGCAGCTGCGAGGAAAGGATCCGCATGTGAGCGTACGGATGACGTGGTACGACATACGAGCCACCCGACTGAGTAGCGCGAAAATGCGAAATTGACTCACGATTATACTCACGCAATAATGGCCAATTCACAAAAGATGTAAAATACAAAATTGACATACTTGTTGAGGTGATCGCGACATGAGGAAGCCAAATCTCGACCTGGAGTTATCAAAAGTTTCGGTTCATCATTTTTCGTGAATGAAGGTTTCATCAGATGACAAATGGTAAGCGTACCTGTCACGACACCAAGTTTGATGCACAGAGACTGGAGAGTGACGGCCATAATGTTTGATAGTAGTATGACGAAGAGGAGCTTGTATTCGAATTGACTTCCTCCTTCTAGATCTGTGGCGAAATTACCGGGGTCCTGTGTAAAAGTTGGGTCAGATGCGTTTGTGGCACAGTCTGTCGTGGCACATGCGCACCACGTATCCGACAGCGATCATGTAGCCAGGCCCTATGAAGTGCGACAAGTGGATGAAGGCAGCTTTTATTTTGGCGGAAAGAGTTGCGGAAGTGTTTCCAGACGCGACGCTCTTCATGTTTGGTTTTGTACAATTGGTGGTTGGTTGGACTGGAGTCATTCTGGGTGGTGGTGCTGAAAGGGCTTAGGGATATACTCGAGGCTTCACTGCGGTGGTATCGATCGTCTGCTATCAGATTGCAGTGGGGCAGTGCAGCATATACTATGTATATCTAGATGATGGATCCGTTGAGGTGAGTTGGGATGCCGCAAGTTCTGAAGCAGCTGCTGAACAAAGAGACAGATGACTGCATACTGTCTACAGTGAATGCATCCCGGCTGGTCTGGATGGGTTGCCCCTGCCTTCTGCCTGCTAATTACCTTTTTTACAGGGACTTTGTACCACGCAGGCGGTATCCTAGAGAGCGAGAGGAGCGTCAAATAGATTGCCGAGTTGCGATTTGCTTCAGCGGTCTGCATCTATCAGTCAATCAATGAATCCAATCAGCAGGACCAATCCAACCCAGTCACTTGTTGCCGAGAAAAGGATTCGAAATTTCTGGTCATGCAAATGTCGGGATCCAGAAACAGTTGACATGCAAAATACCGAGCATCGCAATTACCGTCAGTCGCATTATGAGCCCACCTGTGCTTCGTGTCGAGGAGGTGTCAACTTTATTGTGAGAGAGAGAAGTGATTTACACAGCCGTTTCATAACTCATCTACGACACTTCCTCGTCGTCCTTCCCTCATTGTCAACCTCACCTTATCAACCCTTATCAGGAAACAGATACTGTAACCAATCACGCAATCTTTTCCCTGGATTGATGCTTGAATGTTGCGAGCGTGGTACTTTTCCTGAATAGTACAAACTATTTTGTCTGTATGTGCTCACGGATTCATGTGGTATTCGTCTTAATTTTCTATCGACACTCGTATGTCAAGAAAGTTCGGTATTTTGTGATGCTTTTTATGGAGTGGTGGCCGACGATGTCGTAAGTTTTGCCACTGGCGCAACACGGCTGTTGACGTCGGCAGCTGGTGGTGACACGTCATTGACAGCCCTACGTCCAGTGAGTTCTTTGTCAGCTAATAATCCAAACGAAGTAGCACTGCATTCTACCCCAGCAACAGACCTTGGCGCGGCCGGCTCGGAGCCACGCCGTGCAATCTTCCAGCCCTTCGCGGTGCGAAGAAACTGGAAGTTTGCAGCTTGAGGAATCGACCGCTGTTCCGGGATGGAACATCTAGCACTAGGTAATTTGACGCCACGTCGTGCTGGCGTCCATCCGTTTGTAGTGGACGGCAAACCACCACAAGTCCGGCCACACATTCCACTAGCACCACTTGATCCTTGTCTATAGCCATCTCGTGTTGTTGCTTGTCGGTGCCTGTCTGCGTCCTCTGCTTGTTCCTTCCTTTTCGCCTCCTCGCGAATCTGTGCAAGCAGCTTGGGCCCCGCCGTCTCTTGTCTAGCCTGCCATCTATTCAGTCGCATATGGATAATGTCTTGTACCATATGTGATGAAATACAATATTGTTAATCTCTCTCTCTCTCTCACTCTTACACAACGAGTTGTGTTAACTTTATTGTCCACAGCACTGTACCTGTGATGAAATACAATATTGTTAATCTAGGTACAGGTGATGTTACTTCATATATTATATCTGGCAACGAACAAAGCTATCAGCCTCTTCTTACCTCTCTCTCTCACTCTTACACAACGAGTTGTGTTAACTTTATTGTGAGAGAGAGGTGATGGGACACACTCTTTTCTACACCATAAAGCGTATACGAGACGCCAGCCTTGTATCAGCAGCCAGCTTTACAAGTTGATTGAAGCATGCGTCCATAAATTTTCTGGCGCCCGGTTGATCAAGCTGTTTACCTACGGTGGCATTTCATATGGACTAAATTATTATTAGGATAGAGAATGTGCATTGCCCGAAACGGATCCGCAAAGTCAAGGGCAATCTTCGAGAGACCCCGACTCTCACACTCACGTGACATGTGTGGCGATGTGGCACTTAGTCTTCGATTGTATGATTTCTACACAACAAAAATACACATCGCATCCATCCATCAATCCAGCGTGTTCATCCAGCGATACATACATATCAACTTACTATCGTTTACATCAACCCGACTATAAGCTTATGCGCTATAAGGTGTCATGTGGGTGTTTCGCCGATCCTTCATTGGAGATCGGTGCTTGCTGAGGAGGACGGCGTCAATGGAGATCAAAGTCGTGCATTACTTTTTCCCTTTTGCAGACACAGAGAACAGGAGAAAAGCGACATCAGGAAGAAAGTTGTGTCACTTGTACGTGTATTTTTGCGAATGGAACGTCGCCTTAGAGCATAAATCTGGCGACAGATTCCACTATCACTGTGCATACTGGGACGCGCTGTAGACGCTGGGTCGTACCATCGCCTTATCCCGGCAAGGGATGTTTTGACTTCTGTCGCATGGCAGTGCCGCAGTGGCATGTGCTGATTGATGGGACGCAAATTGGAGTAGTCTTCCAAGCGGTTGGTGCACCACCCGACACAGCCCGCCGCGCCGCCGCCTAGCATAGATACTACCGGTCTACCTAGCCAGCCATTGGGTGATTGCTTACCGGACGGCCTTGGAATTCCGTGGCATTGTACGCAAATAGGACCCAACGTCCAAGCCAATACCAAGGATGGCTGGTAGCATCAAGAAACTCGTCTCCGCCATCCGAACCTCGTTCGACAAGACCACTAGCAGCAGCCGCAGCAGCAGTCGGCCCACCAGCCAATATTCATCGGCACAGCCCACGCCGACGAAATTGCATCACCCGGCGCTTGATTGTGACGCCATCGACAAGGCCGTCCCGGGCCTGTCACTAATGCCCACCGAGCTGATCATCATGATCTGCACCATGGCTGGATTCACGCCCACGCTAACGCTGGCCATGACGTGCACGCGGATGCACGCCATCGTGATGAACCCCGCAGCATGGCACGATTACACGACATATACGCCGGACGTCATCGAGTCGCGGATCGCCATCGTCACGAAACTGAGCACCTTTGACCACCTCCTGTTTGGTGAGTGGCCGCGGCCCGCGGACGCAGCCGGTGGTCGCGGGATGCGGCTGCAGTCGTGTGACAGTGCAGCGACATTGACCGATGAGTATACCAGCACCAGCACCAGCACCACAAGCACCAGCACCAGCACCAGCACCACCTGCAAAGCGAGGACGACGAAAACGCTGTTCTTCGAGCATAGGGCGTTTGCAGACCATTTCGATTTCCTGGGGGGCGTTGAATTGAATGTGTGGGATGATGGGAATGTAGGCATTGATTTTTTCGACCATGTCGAGCAACTGCCGTGTCGTAAGTCAGCGTGGTTTGGGCTCGTCGTGCACCGTCTGATATACCTTTTAATGATGTAGAGCAACTACAACCGGCTTCGCCAACGTCGCATTCACCAATTGCGTCATCGGAGCATACATGCCGCGAATGCTATCCATACAGGCATCGACGCCTCATGCGCAATTTCTTTGTGTTTGATCAGCAGGAGGTTGTTGATTGGGAAGTTACGACCAAGCCGGCTTTTGAATGGGTGTGGGAGTCCCGCAATGGGCGTAGACGAGTGATTATTACGGTGTCGCCGCAACGCAACGTGCGTGGATTTGCGCCTGTAGGTAGTCTGCCGTTTGTGACCACCGAGGGCGTCGTGGTGAATGGGGTGCAGCTGCAAGGCTCGTTGAGAATATTTTGGGAGAGATTCGTTACGAAGAGGGCTGCAGGGGGTAAGCAGGTCTAGTCGTGTGTAGTTTGGGGTGCACGTGCAAGTCGGACGTTTCAGTAGTGCCTGTAATCGGGGGGGGGGCTTTGAGGTTTTAGTATTTAGTTGAGTATTTAGTCGCATAGATAGATCTATTTTATATTACAGCCGTAGACGATTTCGACTCCGATTACGCCTAAACACCAAATGCACAACATTATCTCAAAGCACACAAAATCAATTCCAAAATGCTGATTCTAATATGTCTATTATGTCAATAGGTGGGATCAGTAGGATTCATTTATCAATGGGAACAACTCGAGAGTTCTTTTTTGGAAGGCTTGCAATGGATGAAAATGAGGAGTACAAAGGGCGTACGGTGCACATGTCCGCAGTGTGATGATGACCTGGCACTCTGTTCAACCACTAGAAACAGGACGCAGGGCCACCTACCTCCAGGGACGGTGAAGTTGTGTATTCGGATGATACGGGGTTGCACTCGCACATCCCATTTCTTATGATGGTATGCGAGATGCTGTGGTGGCACAACAAGGTTTAGCGCCTCGTGTATACCATGCTCGAATGCCGAGCTCCGAGCCATAGCGTCTGATCAGGCGAGGATGGGGTGCACAAGGGTCCGATCGGCCACGCCGGTCTGATGGGGATGAATATGTCCCGTTCTCGTGTCTCTCCGTGCTTGGCACACGTAGCCCAGGAGGACCGTCTGCGCAGGCTCGGGGCCCCAATCCCATTGTTCCGTGCCCCATCCCTTCTCGTGACATTGTTCAGAACACTAATTCTCCTCACTTGTCTGTCTTGTGGGTAGGAAAGAGTTATTTGTCGCCGGCATATATAGAACGGCACTGGTCATATCTGAAATCATCCGCTGCTTCGTCTACATCTCTCTAGCACGAGCTGTTTTCTCCGCAGTCGTAAGTGAGACTTGCTTTTTCTGCAACCTTGTTTCATGAGTTTGGCCTCAGGAGCCTTTGATGAAGCATCAAGAGCCCGTCGTCGCCTATTACCAGTGCCATCATGATGCGGATGCATGGAGTCATGTGGATTTGCACTTGACTGCATCAATTCATGCGACCGATTTGAGTTCTGGTCATCACATCAGACCTGCATGCTCCTGTTGCCTGAAAACGCTCATCCGGCCAAAACATGCGAACCATGCGCCTTGTAGAGTTGTATATCCGAACATACTTGTTATGCTTATGCAAATTTGACACTCATCCTGTATAGTTCCGTTTCTCCACGAGTGCACATTGTTTACACTTGGGAAAGTTGTCTTGTACAGTCTAGATAGACAAAGTGTATTGCGTTTGCCCTGCTACCTTGCCAGCTTCTCAACTTACCGTTGGTACGCGTCTCGTAAGTGTCACACTTGGGAGGTACCCGAGGAAATACTAAACCCTAACATCCTACCGCATCTAGGTATATACATCCAGAATCGGATTGAAGCATCTCCATGATGACAACCCAATCTACATCTTGGGCACAGCGCGTTAAGGGCGTTCAAAAACCTCAACAGCCCGTCAGCGGTACCACCCATCCTAACAGTCAGGCTGCTGCTCCGACTATTAACCAAGTAGGACAGCATCCACCGTCTTCATCCTCAAAAGCATCAGTCGATGATATTTCCATCAATACCTCTATCGCGTCGCCTATGTCACAACAAACATCCACAAGCCCAATAATGCCGCCGGTATCATCCACAGGCGCACTCAATAAGAACCCCATATCCTTTGCCGCCGCCGCTGCTGCTAATAGAGGTAACCCATCATCGACGTCCAACACCTCACCAGCTGCTGTTACACCAGCTCAAGGTCAGCCTCATCTTGCTCAACCGTCAGCAGCTGTAGTAGGGGGTGCAAATGGTGTGGTCTCGCCTAAAGTAGTCTATGCACCAATTTCATCAGACGTGATGTCACCTCTGACTACTATTAACAGTACGAATCCAACTTCTGTCGCCCCAAGTATGAGACCACCTACTGTTACAACTAGTAACACCAGAGTAAGAGGTGAAAACATAATGTTTGGGAGCATTGTATCTGCGGGAGTCGATACTGATGGAGGTTCAACTCTTGCTAAACCTGTGAAATCTGGAGGGTCCAGTCTCCCCAATGGCCAGCCCAGACACTCGATAAATCAGCCCGCGCCTCCGACTTATCATGAAACCCACGTAGTGGCTGTGCCAAACCATACCGATAACCAATGCAACCAGGAGCCTATTGTACCTCCACTTTTACAAGCGACCCAATCATCAGCTGTTTCGATGAGTTCCCCACATCAACCCCTTTCGAATACGGGAACCACCATGGAATCAGCACCTCCTCAGCATCCGCAATTGTCAATGGTGGGTCAAACCTCGGTCCCTCTCCAGCAACCCTCCCAACCTCACCCTCCTGTAAATGGTCCTGCCTTTCAGCAGCAGCAGCAGCATAGAGGTTCAAGACCAAATATGCAGCAGCAACATCATGGGAACCACGTGCATAATCAAGGCCACCGTGCTGCCGGAGGTGGTCGCCCGTACCCACCACAGCAACAGCCTGTAAGTTTGTTCAAGAAAATTCGTGCACATCTGTTCCAACGTTCTTCTGAGACTTATCACCAATAGCTGTATCCAGCGATGCATTCATTGCGCCCCGCACCAGCGGCTCATCATAACGTCCCGATCCAAAATGCGCTGTTGAATGCTCAAAATTCTCTTCAGGCCTTACTCAACACTTTTCCAGACAGTCAAGTATGGACCCCGGATATTTGGAGTACGTTCAACTATTGGCAGAGCGTGGTTGTGCAGTGTAGTGGGCAGGTACCGTATTATCAACCGATGTACACGACTGCTCCAAGGCAGATGACGCCTCAGTCCATACCTACCTCTATCCCTTCCGGTATGGGCGGTAGTAACATGGGGATGCCTCTGTATACTCCACCGACTTCTACTAGTCCTGTATCGATGCCGCCGCAACATCTTTCCGCAACCATGGCGCATACAGCGATTCAGCCACCCAGGGCAAAGAAAGTGTCAATAAAGACAGAATCTGGGGTTGAGATTGACTTGAAGGCCCAAGTTGCCCAAGGACTACAAACGAAAGCTTCTGGGTCTCAGGTATGTGCGAATTCGTGTCGGCGTCGTGGCATGGCTTCTCTCTTGCTAATATTGTATGAGATCGTAGAAGCGAGTTGAGTCTCCCGAGGCACAAACCACTGGTCTTGCAGCTGTGGCCAGTACGCTACCATCGTCGTCGGCAAGGCGATTATCCGTCACTGGCTCTAAAGCTATACCCATCGTGGATCCTCTGGAGAAGGAACGGGCTTTAAAAACAACAATACCGCCGCAGACACAGAGTACTATAACCACGGCTTCCCCTGCGATACCGTCGTCATCCCATGTAGCGAATGGTGAAGCAGTGCCGTCATCACCATTCAAGGAGGAAGTGCCACGATCACTTTCACCACCCCGACCACAGTCACCCGTCCGACCACAGTCACCATCCCGACGGCA
>QEAN01000499.1:0-12976 GCA_006535955.1 Synchytrium endobioticum | reverse complement strand
CATGTAAATGTGTGATGCGAATCTCGATGATGACGTCAGGGCCTCGAGATTGAGAATTGGTATTTATACCAGGCTCGTTAGTACCCTCGTAGACTTAATTCGAATATTCTTGTCGACAATACAATAGTAGTATTGGACGATCGTTTGCCAAGTGCACGGAAATACATTGTTCGTTCGCGAATGCGAGAGGCTGCCAGCTAGTGTGGTTGTGCAAAATTGTTCTAGAGCACGAAGCCACTTTCGCCTTGCAAAGCTTGAAACTGGTGTCAGCACGCGAAGCGGGATTTATTTATCATGTGCTACAACGAAAAACGGCAAGTGTGCGTCACATGTGTACAGAACAACGCTGTCACGTGACACGAACCGGGCCTTCAAAATATCAGCTTCTTGTCCTCCTCAATCCGCTTGGCCCGGAGCTTCGTGCGGATCTCATCTTCCATGCCCTTGATGAAACTCCTGAAATGCTCCAGATGTGGCAGGAAGGATGGGGGCACTGTCTTACGAGAACTGCTATCGTTCTGGGAGGATGGCAGCTGATTCAGTTCCTCCACAAGCGTGACTAGAGTTGGCACCGTGAGTGGATCAAAGGATTCGCATTGTTCTGGAACGATCGGAACACAGACGCGGCCTGGTTCCGGCACAATGGTACAGTTAGCTCGTGGACTTTCTAATCCGGATTGAGGGATTGCTAGCATACCGGTTTTCGGATGAATGCAAAATGGCGACTTGAGCAAGTGATTAACACCAGTCGAGACCTTATCATCGAGACGTGGATACAGATATTGAAAAATTACATCCCGTCTAAAAGCCATTGCAACTTTTTTGGACTACTCGATTAAGGCGAGCAGGTTAGGAACAACATTTCATGAACGAACTGATGTATCAACAGAATATACCTTTCTTGTTTCCAGCTCATTCAGCATTTGTTCCCATTTGTCCTTACTGCTCAATTTAAGAGTCTTTTGCCAGTGCTCATCCAGGTCCTTTCGAAGCTCTACGTTTCATGCAAAGCGCAAGATCAGCCAGAAGACATGAGCACATTGATCATTCAGCTTGCCTTCATCGTTGAGCATCTTTAGAATCTTATTCCAGCGTTCTGGAGTTCCCAGTATGTCCTGGTTCACCAGACATGTCTTTGGGAAGTATTCCTCGAGAATCTTCATGGCAGGTCTAAGTGTATTGCCATTAGCAAGTGCGATGATTTAAGGGACTCCAACAGGACAGATGGCAGCGTACAAGACAACCACAATACTTACACCAACGTTGGATGCAATGCGCCCATTCCTAGACTGACCTTTTTCAACATTTGCTCTCCACCCTATGCAACAACCAATTAGTGCTATAATTGCATGAAGCATCTCCCAGACCACGAACTCACTTTTATAACTTCAATATGCTTCACAATGGCAGTTCTCAATTCTGCATTCAATCTGCGAGCGCGTTCATCACAAATCCAACAATGGACACCACGACGCCCTGAATAAACCCATAGTCTATGCTTGAATCCAAAGTTCTCTGCACTTGGAAACGTGTTGGATGTGCTGGACCAATTGACATCCGACAAAGTCTTGGCATACCGCGAATCGCACGATCAATAATCTTGATGGAAATGGTCATGAAATCCCAGCATTTATGACAGATATCAGCGCCCCTGCGGCGGGAAGAGGTCAGCTATGCAGGTGTCGCCCTAGCCGTGGTACTTGCCTGCAGCAGATACGAATTTCATCGTAATCAGTCATATCAATATCGAAAACCAATTCACGTTCCAGTGCTTGAAAGGCATTGCTTCGCACTGTTTTCTTGTCCTTGGGCTATTTCGGAGGAATTCAGTGGCCGGGTGTATGAAGCCGGCATTGCTATTCACGTACCCGAATATTGTAAACAGGCCCAATATCGATCTTTGCGGGACTGTTCTTCACCAAGTCTGCCTTCAACTCCGCCGCATCGGCAAATGACAGGTGCCGCACCACGACATCGTTCTCATATGCATACGATATTTCACGATTCGGAAAGTAGTTTTTTGCAACTGCTGCCACGATACAGTCAGCAAGAGGGCGACTCGGCCCAATGTGCGAACATACCATTCCCATAACTCAACCATTTGTAGAACTCGGAGACCGGAAACACACGCTGATAAAAGACTTTGATGAGAGTTGAGAATCCTGCATCCAGAGACTCCCTACCGTCTCTGCGCAGTTAGGCCCACAGGAACGTGCAGGACGGCCGGGTCAAGCGACATTTACTTTGCACCACCAGCCATTCCTCCACTAGATTTTGACCTCATGAGACTATATGAAGAGGGCTCTTTATTCTCGTCTCCAAATGGTTCTCCAGCTCTGAAATCGGCGTCGGCATCATGACTCTTTCGCTTGGCTGGAATGGATGGCGATGATGTTGATGATGATAATACGGCTGGTGGTGTTGCCTGCTTTGTAGCATCATCTATAATCATTTGATCCTGGTTGTCTGCGGTCGTGAGCGAGTCGTCTGGTCTGGACTGACTTGTCATTACCAGACGAGATCTGGTGGATGGACTGTAAGTAATATCATGTATCTATATCGACAATAGGTCGATTTGCGGCATAGACAGATGCTTACCTAGTCAATCCAGTGTAATTGGTAAGCGGTGTTATGTAAACTTTTTGTAGTTATTTGCATTACTTTATTCGACTATTGAGGAGTCGTGCATAGGCAGTAGAGATCCAAACGACCAAAGCTGTGTATCATCCTCGATATCGTGCCTCGCTTCACGTTCTCTGCGCTCTCACCGCACCTGTCCCGACCGCATGTCATGACGCACGCGACCGATGTAGACGACAGAGCGCCTTAGGCATCTCTTCATGGCTCCAGCAGCGGCCATATCTTTCATCGCAATCCTCGTGTACGATGGACAGAAATTGCTGCACCGCAACACACGCAACCTGGGCCATCTCATACCACGCGCGTCAGACGGCTGGTCTGTGGCGACGTCAGTGACTGATCCTCGTTCATGAGCCTCAGGATCCTTCCAGCCGTCAAAACCCGCCCTGCTCCAAACATCATCGGCGGATTGCGTTATCAACGCCGTAGCAAGCAACGTATCATGTAATACTGCATAACTACAGCATTTAGTCTACATAACGAATCTTTAGGCAAATGCACTCATCCAACATCCCGCCTTCGTCGGTGATGAAGACCAATGCTTCTATGCTGCTAGCAGTCGAATCATTAGGTGTGAAGTGCAATCTAATATATCCAGTTTCCCCCTTATTCAGGTCCAGTATCCGTTCCTGGAAGCTCAATACTTGCTGGTTGTTGCTAGAGACTATAAACCTTCGTTTGTTTTGATACGGATTCGTATAAGTTACTCGCTACGTTGAGGTGGTGCACCTTCCAATTTAGTACGAGAACACAAGCCCAAACTCAGTGTGTGAGAGCAAGCTTACTTTGTTGACTGTTTGGGACCTCGACAATGACAGCCCAAACGTCTTGGTAACTGCTGGTGGTTTAACATGCAGTACTAGCAAGTAACTGCCGACGAGGTAGTTACGGTCTAAATTGTGGTGCAACTGATCCGTTTTCTGATTATTCTGTGTACGTGCAATATTTGCCCAGAAACGCACCAACCAAATTGACTAGAACCTCTTTAACACCAAAAGTTGATGCCCGTATCGTCAGAGGCACTTCACTCAACACCTGTGCAGGTAAAGCCATGACTCCGGTTGAATGCTATGATCGATCGATCAATCGATTGATTCCAGTTAAGTACGTAAACACAGAACTGAGACAGGGCCTCCAATTACCTCAACTTCGGGCGAGCTTGAATGCAGGTGACATGTCCTTGAACCACTTGCACCACGAACAATGAGCTGAGTCTTGATCTCTTGGCCAAAATTACACTGCACATCAAACTACAATAACATGGCTAGATCACAAAGCGATCAATGCAGATTCACCGGGAACCACCATTACTTACCCGATACAAAGAATGAAGTAGAACGGACCATATGCATACCAAACTGGAGCAGAAAGGATCATCGTAGAGCAAAAGATTGAGTGTTTTCGCACCCAACGAGGCGGCCTGAATGGAAGACTTGAATGTTATATCATGTATATTGGGCTAGGGGAGGGGGTGTGTGAAAAAGAAGTAGGGCAGGCGAAGTTCCGAATCTGTCGACAACATACCACCATGGTTGGCACCAGCTGACATGACAAATTCCCATCCCCACAGCGAATATATCTTGCGTCTGACTGCGAGGCGTCATACAAAGTTGTGACGCCATCTGGCAGTATTGGTGCGAACGGACCACTAGGTGACGGCGACTCCAACCTCAAAACACTCTTAAAAATCTCGTTCTCGGGTCTAAAAAATCGTATCACTCGTTCCACAAAATGTCCAGTGGGAATCACCCTTACATCCAGTAGCGCCACTGGCTTTTGCTCGTTGTTGAAGAATGAAACCTGGATAGGAACGAGATTTGAGAATGACAGCACGTACGTTCCTGATGCATGTCAGCCTGCCAAACCACGTACTGTAGTCACTCTTGCTTGAGTCTGACAAAAGGTTTGAAATATAAATGGTATCGACATTTTTTCGTTCGCCAATAGGAACATTTCGGTTGATCCATCGGGTTTGGCAGAAAATATCTCTTCCTTCTCCAATGGTGACATGACTCTGTGAATACGACGAAGGTACTTTAGCATTGCTGCGTTGGATATGATCCTAATAGATGCGCTGAAAGTGAATTCTGATAATCACATGAAACTATGCTTCTGGTACCTTAGCTCTGCATCATCAAAAGAAATGTCAAACTTGGCGTCGTAATTGTAGGGATTTGCGAAAATGAACTCAAAGTAACAAAGTAGCCCCAAGGAAGGGTAGACCGTATGGCAAGTGGTGACATGCTTGCTGAGTGCTTCAACAATAGCCACTCGCTTTTTTCTGTAACAGGGCAGAGTATTAATACGTTCCAGCAGCGACTATATCACTGCATACCTCTCCCGAAATATCTCAATGGTTTGCATATCCCTCTGTCGCTCCTGACTCGAGAGTTGGTATGTCTGAAACGCTTCATCACACTCCTAGTGATGTTTGGAATGTTGAAAATGCGAATCCATGGCCGATAGGCTGGATGGAGACAATCATACATTCGAAACATCGCGCTTTACGTTATTTGCATCAGAGTGAGCAAGCACTCTTCGGGCTTTAGCCAGTTTGCGGTCGATCTGAGCGGAAGCAGCGTTAGTTTCATTTTTCGCCGCTCTAGATGATACGGCTGTCTTGGTGCGACTCGTCGAGTGAGCTCTCTTCAGTATTTCGGACAGTTCAGGATCGGTATCTTGCATCTATGCTTGGCAAACAAGATTCGTATAAAAGAGTATGCAAAGCTATTATGCTATTATGCCATAAGCCATAAAGCCACTCACCCTGCTGCCCATATGCTTTGTTTCGGGATGAACTTTGATGGCTTCATGATAATCGTACACTGTCGGTTTGGGCAGAGTGGTGGAAGGGACCTTACCCTTGCGTGAGATATTAGTCCATCGCAGGAACAGGGAGCCTATTCTGTTCGGTGTATTCAAATCCTGCGTCTGTGGGATTCACGTTATCTTTTCCTCCCGTTTCATAGGAAGCATCTCCACTACCACACATACCGGGTTCATAGTGACTAGTGCCACCGAGTCATCAAAAGTGATGGCATTCTTTCCTCTTCTCAATGCAGGTTTTAATTCCACATCGCAATTTCCCAGACACAAATGTGATTCACCATCCCAAACAAATATTTGCAGCACTTTACTAGCCATGTAATGACGGAATGTGGTGGCGGCATATCTCGACGCGAGTTGCTTTGGTGATACATCGTCGCCAGAATAAGTAAACGACACGCCCGGAGCATGACAATCTAGGAATGGGCAGTGAGCTTTCTCTGTGGAACGAGGATCATACCATACTCACATGCTGGAGTGATGCCATCTTGATGATCATATAAGATGCCTGGCCACATCATATTCGATTTTGCCCTTTCATGCATTGCGCGCCCGGTGGTGTCCGGCGGTAGTATTCCTGTATATACCAGTACTGGAGATGTCTTGACCTCTGGATAAGTCCAGAACTTGAATGTGAAGAAAACCTTGTTTAGCGACACTAGGATCGCGGAAACATCAGTGAAGTTGAACCAAACTTCGTACCGTCGTACTGACCATTGTCAGCTAACGATAAACCCAAAAGACACAAGGAGACTTCATTCAATTTGGTGTCCTGCAATTCCAACGCAATATTCGGTGTAGCTTCTACATCTTCTAATGACAAGACAGATGGTTTGCGACCTTCAGAATCCAGTACGGCGATAAAGCCGGCGCTGGCCAGTCGAGCCTTTTCAGCCCTGGTCAATTTACTTTTTAATGTAGATGATTCTACGATTTCAATGATTGGGCCTGGTGAAGGTTCCTTTAGACTATCCTGCTCATTTATTGCCATTGCGGGAACTAATGTTTCCGTTATTACAGTAGATGGAGGAATGGTTTGTTGAATGGGTGTGATAGGCACAGGTTTTTCTGGGGACGGAGGTATTGACCTAGCCCGTAGACTCTTGGGTTTCTCAATGTACGACACAGCACGGGACCGTGATGGTGCTTAAATGTCGAGTTTCAGCTGTAGTTTTTTTTTCGAAACAAATATTTTCAAGAAATGACATACCTGACGACGGTGCCGGTGGCCCAGTGAATACACACGATAATAATATTGGTGGAGTCCCGACCAGGGAATTGTCGGATAGATACATGCTTGATACGAATGGATTTGGCTGAATGGAATTCGACAATACCAACGATATTGCTGCATGGCCTATCGACAGTTGAAATACAGTAATACAGTAATCCCTGGAAAACAAGAATGATGTAATTGATTTCAATTGAATTCGTTACCTTGACTTGATGGCTTCCATATAGTCCAGCCCAAGAACACGACTTGCTCAACACCCGACTTCTCAAATGCCCTGGTTGACAGTCTCCTCCCTCTTACATTGGCATCTTCCTCATTAGTAGGCATAGACCTGACAACATTCACTTTATCTTCCACCGTGAAAACTACCACAACATTATCATCATCCGGAACGTAAGAGTCGAGCTCCACATTTCCACTGAACCTGAGCTCGGTACCACTTGTATCATCAGTATTTATAACTGGTGTCAGAGTTATTGTAGTGGGAGTATTGAGGAACGTGCGGCCGTTGTGGAAGCCGATGTTCAATCGTCTTTCTAGAATCGTTGGGGGAGCGAGAGGATCCGAAGGCGGTATCTGAAGGGTGTCACAATATGTTTTTGCAACACTCTTTACCAGATAATCTTCGAATTGCTGTATTGATGGTTGCAGGTTCACAGAGATCTACGCAATGTTTGATTTGATCCGGTATCTCGACGACAACGGGATGAAGTTTGTACTCGCCTGGGAGAAACTGGCGGGGCTCGTCTCCATCGGACTCGCTCCGTCGGCCGTGAATCTACATCCGGGCACCAAATCACCATCTCCGACAAACTCATTTTCACGCAAATAATGGCAAACAGGGCGGATTGATGGACATGTTTGTAGTTTATATGTACACAGTGCACTAGGTATTGGTGTGAGTGCCGGAAAACCTAGCATCTGTCCCAGTAACAGCGGAGCAATGACGGGTAGCATTCTAGGCGTTCCAATATATATCGGAATCCTAATAATGGGAGAAGTGATGCATGCATCCAGATGAGTGTGCGAGCGAATTGGCTTACAGTTTCGCAGGCGTCTCTTCAGACTTGGCCACTTCAGACCATGCTTCACTAGAATCTAATCCATTCTTCATGGGATCGAACGGGTGTAAGAATGTCCATCCGAAACCGATATTCTGCCTATGAGGATTTGCTTCCACCCCATTTACAACTAGAGTACACAGACACTCATGTAAGCAGTTTCCGAATGCATCGAGAATGGTGCGGCCGTACCTTGTAAAACAAACTCTAATACAATAATAACCTCTGGATTCGTCACTGGTGTATGGAAACAGATTTGCTACCGAGGTGAATGTCAGATATACACTGCCTCGACATTCAAAATGCGTCAATATGCGGCAAATAAAAAAAGCAGGCGCCATACCACATCGTGCAATGTAGCTGTCAATCTATTGCCCACTAGCGAAACATCGGCCGAATAGACCTTACTTTGATCAAAACTTTTCTCGGATTCAGAGTCTTGTTCCTCAGCATCGTCAGCGTCTTTAGTATCTATGTTAGACTTCGCAGGTGTCCTAATGTGTATCTTTTTCGGCGATGTCCATGTTCTGCCATAAAAGCCGGCGGAGTTGACATCAAAGAAGGTAGCCCGTATGTGACATGATAATGGCGCATCTGATGCGGAGTTGATATAGGTTTCGGTGAGGATGGGTGGCAGTGTAAGGCCTTCCAAGCGTGAAATAGTCAATTTGTATGGATAGTGCAAGGATGACTTGGAATTCCCGGGCGGAACTGCTCGTTTGGAGTCTCGCTGTGTATACGGCACGTGGGAGCTAAAGGCGTGATTCCATTTATCCATGGCCAGATCAACGGGATCATAAATACAAAGTTAGCGTGTTGGCCTATTCCCACCCCTCACCCCACCCCCCCCCCCACAAAGCCATCATTAATTCAATTAATGCAAAAAAAATTCTTGCGTGTATAGTTCAATATCTACCATATAACTGATGCAAATACAAATTACGTTCGCCTTGGGATACATGTGCACGCTTCCACTTCCCAGGCCACACTTGCATAAATACGGGCTCGCATCAATCATTCAAACTTTTTAAAGAGCTCGTCAAACGTAGCTGGGTCATCCTCTTCCATGCCACCAGACACTTTATCAATGGCATCTTTTATGATGTTGGTTGATTGATGCACTTGATGATCTTGAGCCATGGTCAGATAATGTATCGCTCGATGATTCTGGCCAAGCCTTCTATAAACTTTGCCCATGAGGTAGTAAACATTGCATTCTCCTTGTGCCTGCAATTCCAGTTTATGTAATTCATCCAATGCTTCCTGTCGTAAAAGAGACATTGGGTCATATGGTTGACTCTCTCAACACAGATGTGTACATGGGCTTGCCTGGTTACGATTGAGAAGAACCAGCACAAAGGCTCTGCGGAATTTGGTTAGTACATTGGGATACCGAGAGAGACGATCGGCCCGGTCAAAATACTCTAGAGCTTCGGTATATCTCTTTGTCTTCTGCATTACCTATTTGGCACCCTTTGGTTAAGCCAAAAAGGGCCAGCGGCGGAGGATATACGAGTAGCACTTACAAGCGCAATGTAAGATTGTAGTGATGGATTGGAAGGATTTATAGTGGCAGCGCGCCTGAAATGAAACTCCGCTTGATCATAAGATTCCTGACGATAGTAAATTAGCCCCAGGCCAAACCTAAAAGGGGCGCAGAGTTTGGACAATCATACTTCATGGCAAGAAATCCTCGGTGCGATAAAGAACCTACCACGCATTGTAATGCCTGTCATCGACTTTGATGGCATTGCGATAACTAGCTTGAGCTCGTTCAGCATCTCCCAGGGCCATCCACTCCATTCCAGACAAATAATATGAATACGCATGGGATGGGCTGAGCTGTATGGCACGCTGAAAGCACTTTAGAGCAGCCATATGGTCGAATTTGATACTACAATGTAATTCACGAATTAACACTACAATGCTAATTGTGAATCGTAGGAATGGGCCTAACTAGGATCTAAGCATACCTGAAACAGTTTCCTACAGCACACCAAGCCTCTGGGGACCATCGATCAAACTCGACGAGCTGATGAGCCAGGTACGACAACTTTACATCCTGCTTCATTTGCCAAAGCACTGTCGAGTACAGGTCCATTTTTGACATACGATAAGGTTCGCGTTTCCTGTGGGTGGGTGTTTGTGGAGTCATCATCACAACTATGCATAAGCGGAATGACATGAAAAGGCTCAAGGAAATACCTTAGCTCACTAAAAACTTGATCAGCAGCAGCAAACTCTCCCAACTGATACCTCGCCTGACCTATATGACTCAAGACCCATCCAGACTCTTGTTGACTAACCGGGAGATTTTCAAACATCTCAATCGCTTCGATACAATGATTTTGCGACAGCTTCAGACAGGCCTGCGCCATACAAGTTAAAACGTGGAGTACTTCTTTCATGGCCAAGTCAAGCTCATCTTGGCCTGGTTGAGGTTCGGTGTCCATGGTAACAGCGGCGGCGTTCGCATTCACGTTAGTGTCCAGAGCAGAGGCTACAAATGTGGTCTCTTTACTTGCGACACCACGGGTTGTTGTCGTCAAGGGCAGATTCGGAGATTCAACATTGTTGTTACTAATGCTTCTCCCGTTATCGGTGGTGGATTTGTCCTCTAGGAGATCTTCAGACACGGACCTTGAGCGCAGCGCGTGAGTCTGACTGCGAGTTATCTTTCGAATTTCGACACCCTTTGGTTTCTTGACGCCTAGAGAGGGAGGATCTTTGGACTTTGAGTTGATACTTCTTGAACCTGTGCTGTTGGTCTATGATGCAGGGTCTGTAAGTGACTTTTGGGAGGATGGGGGAACATTGAAGGTTGGAACCAGCAAGTACCTTTGATCTGGTGGTTGATCGGGAGGCTTTTGATTGGGTACTTGAAGATGTTGCGGTGGTGCGGCGAGGACGCTCAGTCAGGGTTCTAATCAGAATGATGGAGCATAAGTTCCGAAAACATAAGTAGATGCATCGGGGCATAGTTTGAAAAGAGGGTTGGGCAGCGGCAGGACTCACGGTGCAGATACATTTGCCACGGATAGACCATTAGAAGTTGCAGGGATAAGACCAAGACGACTTGGCTGATCGGCGGTTGAGCGATCCCGCGGCATTTGGGCACTCTGGGCAGGGACGGCGGCATTGTGCTGGGGTAACGCGGATTCAAGTTTTGTCATGCCTTTTATCATGTCCATATAACAGGCTAATAGCTTTTCTTGAGTGAAAAAGGCAGACAAGTCTGGTAAGTGAGCAGGATTGTCAGTATCTATGAGTTGATGTCGGGGTGAATGGCCGCTGAAGAACAAGCTTCTTAAGAAAGGCGCTGGTCCTCAAGGTCTACCGTGGTCAAAGCGATGATTCATTCTACACAGCTGCTCATAGGAAGTCCAGAGAAAGGGGTTGAGCTCAAAGGAGGTGAGATAATGAGTTTTTGCATCGTCTTTCTTGTTTCCATTTCTAAAATGACGTGCCTTGCAGGTATGGTGGAGAGCTGAGTGAAGAGTTGGAACGTACCGGCAGAGTTCGCCCATTACACAATGGATGGAGGCCGTGTCAGGATGCACGGAGCCTGAGTTTTTGCAACAGAGTGGGATCAGCAACTGGCAAGGGGTAGCATGGTGGACAAAGGCAGCACACTCAACTGTATTCATGGGGCACATTGACAGCAGCAGCAGCAGCAGCAGGCTTGTCGTCCAGCAGGCGTTCCAATGCCTCCTGGCCCTCATGATACCTCTCGAGGTCGAAACAGGCCCTGGCAAAGAGATAGGCCGAGGGGACATGATTCTCGACCTGCTGGCGCAATACATAGGCAGCTACAGATGGTTTGGCAGCGGCATAGTAGGCTTTGGCGACGAGATAGATGGCGTCTTCCTCGGCGGGATAGAAGCAGCGTAGCCGCTCGGCAAAGAAGATGGCATTGTCGGACAGTTGTCGGTCGAGCGAGTAGAGGACGACTGTCTTGAGGATGGTGAATAGGATAGGCACTCGGTCGGCCATGTGCAGGTCCGGGGCGCAATGGGTGTTGGTATTGGTATTGGTGTGGGTGCCGTGCCGTGTCGTGTCGTGGCGTGGCGGGTCAGGTCAGGTCGTGTCGTGGTGTAGACGTGCATTTTGGACATGTGTGTAATGAGCGTGGTGGGGTGGGGGTGAAAAGAATGCAGTCGTCGACCAGGGCAGAGCATGCCTGAGCATTGTATTGCAGCGCATGGCAGCGGACATTCCTGGTTTGCCGCTCGCACATGTGCAAAACTGCGGGGCGTCTGCGTTCGGCTGTCGGCTGTCGGACGGACTCGAACCTGCGAATTCGTAACGCAACGTACGTGAGCCAGCCTGCCCGCCGTTGCCCTTGGAATTCCCCCCCTCTCCCCACGTACGCACGTCGCCACTCACCCTCCGTGGCGGAATCCGCGGCCGTCGCAAACACAATTGATTGCACAGAGAGCTTACATACATACATGTCGCGCATATCTGGAACATCGCAATCTGTGTCTATACTCGACACCCATCTCCAAGTAGGCCCAGGTGGGGCTCCCTGTCATGCACACCACTGCCACTGCCACTGCCTCTACCTCTATCTCTCTTGCTCACCGAACCTTTCTCCGTAGATCACATACCCAGAGAGCACATCTATGGCCTCACCCAAACATCACATCCTTCCATTCCCTCCGGCTCATCCACTGCCTCCTCCTCGATCCTCCTCCATAAGCACGTATCCGTCTGTGCCACATCGCCTGCTGACTCTCGTCATGTCGTGGTCCACTCGCTCAAACTGAGCCTCCAAAAGCCTACAATGTCCAGGCCCTCGTTTCGCTACACCACAATCTCCTTTGATTCCATCCACGCCGCTGCCTCCTTTGTCGACTCCTGCAAGTCCTGGTTGAATCATCCAGTCTATGCCAAAAACCTCCTTGTCGTCGTAAATCCTGTAAGCGGACAACGCAAAGCCCGTGAAACATGGGAAAACACTGTACTCCCCATGTTCCGTGTTGCGGCCGTGCCATACGAAGCCCGCTTCACCGACAGACCCCTGCATGCAACAGACATCACAAACAAACTGCCCTTGTCTGATTACTGCGCCGTCGTAGCAATAGGTGGCGATGGCACCCTACATGAGTGTATCAACGGATTGCTGCAGCGTAGTGACTGGGAATGCGCCATCAAGGAAATCCCCCTTGGAATGATCGCCGGCGGATCAGGTATCTCCTTGCTTCCCCACGAG
>QEAN01000498.1:0-13059 GCA_006535955.1 Synchytrium endobioticum | reverse complement strand
GCAACTTGAAGGAATAAAGTACAAAATATTGTACATGAACTTGTATATACGTTTAAGTATCTCATTTAGTAGTGTTACTTAGCTTATATTGAGAGTAACCTTTGCGTGAAAAGCATCTCTTTTTACATACACTAGTTCTTGTGCTCAGTGAAAGGACGAACTTTGAGAATTAGTTTTCAACTGCGAAACTGCGCTTTTGACAGAGATTAAAGTGGAGGGTGTCTACACAATGTACATGGCAAAAATGGATGATATGCATGCTCTTCTTCCGACTCTAACACCGACCACAGCTCTATCTGGCTGTAAGAAGACATCCTTTGCATATGACACGCTGAAAGACCGCATGCCTGTAAGTTCTGAATTTGCAATTTAATGCAAGAACGACAGTCGCCTCCTCACAAGATGCATAATATGCTTACTTCCATGCTATGAAATAGGTCACCTTAACCCAGGTCCGTGTCTCCTGCTTTGACGGCTGCCTCATTGAACACATTCCACATCCCTCTGCTGGGTCATCAGACCTAAATCACGCCAACCTACCCATCATTCATCCGTACAGGCGATAGACGAACTATCACGACAAATCCTGTCTTCAGAATCTGTCAATAATGATACTCACACTGTGAATATCAAATCTATCATATCTGCTTTAGGAGCCATCCGCTATGACCTCTCTAGAGACAAACCATTCACTTCAATCCAAGATGATGCGCCAGACAAACTGGTATGGAACACGCTCCTAGACTCAACCTGGAAGAACGCTACGTGGTATTCTGCTAGCTGGTTATTCGCTGAGTGTTACATGTACAGAAAAATGGAAGAGGCTGTCAGGTTGAGTAGAGTTACAGACCTGGATTTGTTTGCCAGCAAAAAGCAATCTGCATTCATGTAGGTCTTCCGTGGATGGGCTCCCCATCGTTCTCGCCCTTGACACCTTAGCATGCAGCTTGACACCTGTCAAACACCGAAAACCCTAGCGGAAGTCTACCATCGGTCATCGAATTGGGGCAATGGCTGGACTCGGTAGTCAACTCACAGCTCAAAGCCGGTCTTGAAGTCGATTCAGTAGAGGATGCAGAAATGCTCTCAGATTTGCTTCAATTCTCATTGTAGGGTCTGAACGAAGCGAGCGCCAATCACAATTCTTGCCAACACCTGGCCATACTGTAGATGGGGAAATCAAACAGATTTATCACTGCTCGTACATGCACGACATGCTGACATGTACAAAAGCCAGGTGTCGTCCAAAAGCAAACTGCATGAGTCGCGAAAGAACATCATCGTTGATGACTTAGATAATGTTGTATCTTATTTAAGTACAGTTGCCAATGGAGTCATAGTTTTTGTACTCGATAATGCTGGTCAGTACCCCATATGGACTGCCCTTTGGATTAGTCACGCGTCATCACTGAAATGGTTCCCTACAATCACCAAAAGGGTTTGAACTCTTCTCAGACCTCTGTTTAGCTCATTGGTTGATGCACAAGGGCATTGCAGCCAAGATCGTATTCCATGGTACGCTCATCCACAATCATATCTTTCTCTTCAATGTTTTTTTAGTTAATGCACAGGGAAAAAAATAGTTAAAGCGTTCCCGTGGTTTGTCTCGGATACTACCAAGTCCGATCTGCACTGGACCCTAGATTATCTCTCTCATTTGGTTTCACCCTTCCCGTCATTAGTCAAAACCTGGCAAGACTGGCTGACGGGTCTTCAGTGGGAGGTCAAAGCCCACCCATTCTTTACCACACCCTATTCGTATTATGATATCCGTCGAGTTTCGCCACTTCTATTTTCGGAACTCCAGAAAGCAGACTTCGTCTTCTTTAAAGGTGACTTGAACTATCGTAAACTCGTATATGATTGCGATTGGGAAACAACCACGCCATTTATAAAAGCTATCGGCGATGACGTGGTTGACATCAAGGGCGCAGTACTGAGGACGAACAAGTCGGATGTGTGTGTTGGATTAGAGAGCCATGATATGGCCAAACGTTTGGGCAATGAGGATCCACTATGGATGGTTAATGGACAAAGGGGTGTCATTTGCACCACTTTTCTCGTACCAAAGCCCATTGACGCCACGTGCCCAGACGGCGGGAGTTTATAGTACCTGCTGAAGCGGTACATTTTGGTACAGCTCTGTAGTGGCTCAAACTGCTACATTATGGACTTATATCTGTTACAAAAGTATATCACAGCCTTGCGTCTGATTTGTCTTGGCCCGTCAATTTATCGAGCCGCCAAAAGCGTTTAGTACTGGAGGAGCGGTATATTCGAAAGCTTCCACGTACAATCGATACACCTTTACTGTTTCGTCCCAGAGAGGGCGCTACCGGTTCTCGTACCGGCCAGTTTGACAATGTTGACTAGCCAAATCGCAACACGCTCATCTTCGTTAACCATGGCTGAAGCCACATTACTTACGCTACTCTCATTCTCACTCAAATTTCTAATCCTGTCAACACCCTTCCTGATACTCTCCAATGTACTGTCAGGCTCAACTTCCATGGCAGCAAAGACATTAATCATATATCCAACGTCTTCCTTCAGCTGCTGGGCACCATGGGTACTCAACCTCTCAATCTTCAAAACGGCGTTACTGAAGTAATTCGCCACAGCTCGAACTACGCAAGTCATCCAGACTAAGGCTGCATCGACCTCTCTATCTATAGACTCCTGATAGAATGGGAGGTCATGGATGTTATACTTTAAAGACTCATCGTCTTGGTACAATTCGATCTGCTGGGGGAGAGCTAAGAGATGTTCTCCAACACGTGTCGCATATGGAGATGGCGATAACGAGAACTGAGGCACTGAGATACCGAACGGTGATGAAGACGTTGGTCTTTGACTGGTCCAAACTTGCAACATGGGTATCAAGTCTAATTGTTTTCGAATTGGCGTGGTGAGGGTATCGAAGGCTAATCGTTGAGAATGTAATGCCAGTTTCTCCAGGGGATTGATATTTAGTATGGTACTGTTTGCGGTGTTGGCACTATCAGGCGATGGAGATGACGAGGCCGACGTGGATGATATTAAAGACTGAAGGGCGTAAGAATTCAGTGTTGATGATCGTAGCATCTCGATGGCTGACAAGCATTCGTCAATATTTGCAGTGACACCTGCTAGCGGTGCTATCTTTCCATCTGCGTATAGAAGCAGTCTCCTCACATTACTATCCACCTCATGGAATCGTAGAACCAGAGTACAACATATACCTAATACTCGTAACCCAACCTGGAATTGGTTCCATTCGCTGTTGGCATCACTGCTATTACTACCGATATTCTTCAGAATGGCGGTGTTATACAATGCGGCAATCTTTTCGATATATGCGTTCAATGCCTCGAGCAGTCCTGCACTCCCAAACCCGAACGTGAATGCTTGACAACGTGCAATTGCCGACTCTGTATATACAATCAGTGGACGTACGCAGTCGAATGCAGATTGAACCAATTGTACATCCGGATTATTCGTGGTGAGTGACGATACAGTTAGCTTGAGCTGATTGAGAAGAGAGGCTAATTCACGATTTGCATAGTCTTGCTGTACTGGAAGGAAGGGCTCATACATTGGGGCTAAAACGTCGACCATTTCCTATGTTTAGAACATAAGGGTAAAAGTCCTGGAGAGATATTGTGCCAGAAAACACCAACCATTTTTGAGGATGTCACAGCCAGCCCATCAACACTCTCCATAGATCCCAATATCCTTTCCAGCTTGACGCCATGACCGCAAGCTACCGTATACACCTGGACAATCAATGTCAAATCATCCTTTAAATTGTGTACTCTGGATTTGACGTCTTCGGAAATGCTCGCAAGTATATCTTTGACAAGCTCCTGCAAAACGCCCAATGGTTGGGGAAACACGTATGGTAGCCATAGGGCTTCTTTGGATAATAGCTTCTCCACCTCTTCGTAGAACGTTTCCATTATAGTTACTATGTTACTGTCACGGGTATTGACGCTATGCTTGGAGGCGTCCCAAATCTTTATGATGCTAGCTTTCCTAGATCTATAGTAATATGCAGCAAAGTCACTTCCTCGTTGAATTTGCAGGAAGATCCTATATAATCTTTTGCATCCTTCAATGTCCCTGTCGTTCAAGGCGGTGATGACTTGAGGAGACAAGAGAGCCTCCAGTTTGTTTTGCAAGCTGGATAGCATACTTCTGCGTTCTTCGTAATCGGGAGCACCAGTAAGAAGAACTAGAGATCGTTGGGCTTCCTGCAATTTGGAGGCAGCCGCCATATGATCCTTAGTTGCAAACACACCCTCCATTTCAGCCGGGAGAGTATTCCAGTTTTCTGCCTCCTTGAGCATCGTTTTAGAGGCCTCCATTCTGGTCTTGACCATATCTACTCTTGTCAGATATTGGAATGTTTGATGTTTGGTAGCATTCTGATCTGTGGTAGGGTCATTCGGGCAGCGGCTGTGGGCAACAGGTGCGTTCCGCATAGCGGCCTTACTCTCTGTGATTTGGTTGGCGAGACTATGTGCCTGTCGTTTAGCCTGGTCGAGATCGTGCAATACTTGTGGAAGGGCGCTGAGGGTGGAGGTAGAGATGGCATCCAACTGCGTTGAAAGTTCGAAGGAGAGTGACTCCAGCTGGGATAGTATGGTGGACGCCCATCTGTCCAGACTGGTAGTATCTGATTCGGGTATGGACGCATGCTGTTCGGTTGGAGCTGATGATTTTGATGTGGGCTGGATGGTGGCGGTGTCCAAATCGTCAACAGAATCCACGATTAGATGCTCACAAATTGCTGGGTTGCTATGGCNGCCGTTACTGCTACTAGGTGGTTTGGATAGGATGTTATTGAGCCAATTTTCCAGACTGAATTCTGCAGCGAGGAAATCATTCGGAGAGATGATGAACGAGGTAGAGGGGTTTGTAATCGCTTTTGAAACTGACTCCGTGTCGGTATTAGATGTCGGCGCTGATTCATTCATACTGGGCGAGCCAGCCGACAATCACGACGACATGCGATGGACACGATGGACTGATGGAATCCGGATCCGGATGTTTGGCTTCTCCACGATCCTCCTCCTTCCAAGCGTCCAGCAGAGGGGAGGCCATGTGCCATCCTACGCATGTCCCCAACTGCGCTTTTCACAATCCCATATTCCACGGCCAACACGCGAAAACCATAAATTCGCGAATCCTCACGAGGGTACACAGCTAGAATCGGCATATAATCACGGAATACGCCGTATTTTTCTATTGATGTGGTACCTTTGATTGTGCTAGCTATCAGCTGTGACTGATGACCAGGCGTTCGCTGTCAGTGAAACGCCCATCTGCATGTTCCGGGAAAAGAGGAGAATTCACGATATTTGATCGTTCGCCAAAATAACACAGTGTTATCCTCTACTCAGTCTTGTCAGGATGCTTGGCTCCGGGTAATCTCCATTTTTCGAACCCGATGGTCATTCTGCTCATTGGTTCATTTGCTTTAGTATCTTTACAGTTGGAGCATTTCTTCATCGTTGCATACCTGTAGAGTAAAACAAGTGGGACCAAGAAATACGGTAGATCTATTTCGAGGTGTCGGGTATGTAATCATGTTCACATAGTTTGAGTACAACAGCTACATTTGAGGAACGTACAGATGGCCGTCAGAATTGACTTTTGAGAGACTGACAATGTAGTAGAATAGGCAAAAGTTGAGAGTACTGGCACCAATGTTGTCATGACGTGGCCACAGTAGAAAATTGATGCTTCGCGTATCTTTGGATCATCCTTGATTAGACCATTGCAAAGGTAGAAGAAGAAGGGACTTGGGGGGAGGACTTTTATGATTTAGACTCCTTCTTCAGTAATCCAAAAGCCCCTTCAAAACTCCTCACACTTGAAAAAGTAATTCGCACCACGCGAATCCATCAAACCAAGGGATGACACCTCTCCCAATTGGGCCCATGAGCGGATCACCACTCCAGGCAACAAACCAGGCCAGAGCGGTCCTCGCTGAATCGAGGGTCAGCCATTTCTAGTTGCGCACGAGAAGTTTGAGTCCACAGCATGATGTTCTGACACTTGCTGAAGATGATGACTGAAGAGATTACAAATGCGTAGGTAGGCTCTCGACCACTCACAGGTAGCACAGCTTGTCCGTCTATCAATAACGAAGTTGGAATGTGGACGGCAAAGAAGATCTGCCAACGTATGGAGATGTCGGGATAAGTTCACAGAGTCTCGGCGCCGAATCAGATTCCGATCGAGCAGTGCGACCAATCGAGCAGTGCGCAATGCCTCCACTCAGCCGTAAGCTCAATTTTCTTGATGTCTGATGGCACAACCGGATCGGGATCAACTTACGGTAAGGAGGAGATCGAGAGGGCGTTTGGAGAGAGGTCTAAATCCAGATATTGAAGGCATCGCACCAAGTCCACCTCAGCTGTGTGTGACAAGCTATTCAGCTGGATATGACAGCGCTGTTGAGATGGGAGACACATCTGGCACGCCTCGCACATCTGATGTGGCTGAAACACTGTTTGATGGGTATAAAAAGGATTGGATTCCAGACTTTCTCCATTCTTTCCCACAACAACTTCTAACAAACATTAAGAAGACGTTACCAACGAGCGAATATCAACAATCGGAGCTGACAATGCAGCAAGCGCCGCTTGGGAAGCAGGCGATTTAGAGGGCATTGCATTTTGGGCGCGTATAACAGCTTAAAATGGAGCATTAGACAGTCGATTTTGGCATCTAACGCAATGCGCGGCTAAACCGCTAAATCCCTTGGGATTAACCTTCACAGAGAAATGTACCAGTAGGCTCAAGTGTCATTGTGTATAGAGGGAAGGACTATCTCTTAAGCTGATAGTTCAAGTTACGTGCCATTAAAGGGACTCTCCTTTGCATATAATTGGTGTTTTGTCTACTCTCTCTTCCTATCAGTGTATATAACATGATCACTCATATAAACCACGTTGTGCTATAGGTATGGCCCGCTAACATCAAGTTGGTGAGCATCTGACAAGCATCCAACGACGCTACCCTACGTGTAGTACGGGCGACGGTACAGGGAGCGCCGCTCCAGTACGACCAAGCCTTTTCCCAACTCTATCAATCTTGAGAACATTTCACGGTGCTTGACACTGCCAAAGTTCCAACGCCGTTGCAACTTGCAGTCTTTAGTCGGTAGCCGGGTTGGTTGCAACTGTTGGTGATTGTTGACAACGTAAGCATCGAATGCTACTTTGAACGTGAAGTTGCGTTGGAGGATCATCAGGCATGTAGCCATCTCATCGGGTCATCACTGTTGTGACGAAAGCGCAATATGAGTCATCGCCACTTGACCTCTTTATGCTCAATATACACCATCTAACTAGGTCGCGCCGCAGGAATTCACAATGGGAAATGACGTGGAATCCCAAAAGTCTACATCATCTCAGCGAAGACCCAAAATGCATCGATTGGCTGGTGTGCTTCGGCTATTGAAATCTCCCAAACGAATACTTTTACTACTATTTTACGCCAGTATTGCACTATTCCTCTACACCTATGCTTCCAAACACCTTCAAGCTCTCAACGCAGACAGCGACAACTTATCTGATAAAATAGATATAGATACATACAATGGAGAAAGCTCGTCTTCAAAAGGATCCCCGAGCCAGGAAGCTTCGTGGTCATGGCCAAAACAATCCAGTGCCTCAACCAGATCAAACGATGCCGCCAAAGTTTTGAAGGAACCTTCAACTCCTCCAGCATCTTCATCCTCGTTAGAATTTTTGCCCAACCTTCAATCAGAATATCCGCTAGCTTCATATGTGAACGTCCTGATTGGCGTTGCAAAGGATGGCAACGTATTCCCAGGCCCAGCACGACCTTATGGATATGCTAAGCCTGGTGTGGACATAGATAGGACTACCACAAATGAGCCGAACAATACACCAGGTGTGTTTGAATCTCACAGGATTTTTAGCTGCGCACAAGTAAGTTAATCGTTTCGCACTCCAATATAGGTGGATACAGAGTAGATGGCCTTGTAGAACACATAACGTTGATGCATGCAGCAGGTTCGGGTGATGTAGGATCATGGAAGACAATCTCCATACTACCAGCCGTGAATTTCAATGCTTCAACCTATTGGGAAGGAAACAATCGATTGCCAAATACAGCAAGGAATAATGAACGAGTTATATTAGGGTACTATGACGCAGTGCTCAATACCACACAAACTCGGGTGGAGATAGCATCTACGGAAAGGTCCGTCATGTTTCGGTATACGTGGCCGAGAACTGAGAAGGTAGCTGTAGTAGTAAACTTTGCTGGTGGTTCTGCCCCATCGCCAATGGGTGGAGATGTTGCTGTGGAAGCTTCTCGATTGACTGGCTGTGGGAAGTTTAGAGGTATGCATCTTCTGTTTGACGGTCGAGGTAATTCGCTCGAAACCTCACGGTCTTCACTGTATCAGTAGACGGTTGGACGACAGGAGGTCTTCTTAACAACAGAGGATACTTTAGCGTTTGCGTTTGCGCTGGAGCTGAAGGTGCCGAGTCGACTGTCATCAAAACTTTGAATGAAGAATCACATTTCCCTCAAACTCTACAAGAACGTAGCGCTCGTAAGTTCTGTTCATTCATTATACTGCATCCATCAGCCGACCTGGTAGAGCAACCTCACAATATCAGAATCACGGCCATTCGGCTATTTTGAAATGGATGTCTATAAAAATCAGCAAACGCATCTACGAGTTGGTATCTCGTTGAGGGACATCAAGACAGCGTGCTCCAATCTAGATAACGAAATGCCGCTGCATGTTTCCTTTGAGGACGTAGTTGAGGAAACCTACAAAAAGTGGGAGGAAGCTTTAGCACCCATAAAACTACTGAAAGCTTCTCCATATCAAAAAGCGATGGTCTATTCTTCATTTTATCGAGCTCAACTCACACCAACTAATCGAACCGGGGACAATCCCAAGTGGGTGAATGAAGAATTTTATTTCGGTAATATTAGACCTCTTATGGACGTCCACTCTTCGTTTGCTTACTTGTGATATCTCGTAGATGATGAATTCTGCATATGGGATACCTTTAGAGCAACTATGCCATTGTTGCTTTTTCTCAGACCAACAGTGCATTCGCAGGTGTTACGAGCCCTTGCCGATATTGGTGTTCATGACGGGTATATTCCAGATTGTAGAGTAGCAGATTCGAATGGTAGGACACAAGTAGGCTCCAATGGTGTAGTTCCATTCGCTGATGCAGCTGTTAAAGGATTTGGTGCTGATGGATTAGATTGGCACACTGTCTTCAAGGTGATGGTCAGGGATGCGGAAGTACCTCCAACTGATTGGTTGTAAGTAACGCAACGCGTGGCTTATGGAATGAATGGGGCTGTCGACTTTGTCAATCAAGACACTCACTCGATGTTGAAATGCAGATACGAAGGTCGAGGCGATATCAAGGCGTGGAATGAGTTGGGCTACATTCCTGCATTCTTAGGACAAGCCGAGTCAGTATTATGCTACCTTTGGTATAATTTCCATTGGCTCGGAGACTTACAGTGGTTCGATCGTGTAGTTGGTACCATCGGTCTTGTGCAAGAACACTCGAGTACTCTTACAACGATTACAGCATCGCTCAAGTAGCCCTTAAAGTCAATAATTCCCAAGATTATTCCAAATATTCCTTTAGGTCGTTAAACTGGAGGAACTTGTGGGATGATAGCATTGAAAGTTCGGGTGTTAAAGGTGAGCAATTGAATATCACATAGAACATGCGATTATAGTAAATATTCTGATTCTGTATTGACTCCTCCATTGGCCCAGGCTTCATAGCCCCACGAGGACCAGATGGGGAATGGGTCCCCGCTTTTCGTGACCCCGTCGAGTGTTCACTACGTAAACCAGGTATGATACATCAATAAGGTGGCTGTTCGTCACTAAGAATGCTCTTCTCATATTTGAGGGCCTTCCTGTACATTATGGAATGCTGAGTTCTACGAAGCATCGTCATGGACATACAGCTTCTACACACCACATGATATGACCGGCCTTGTTACGCTTTGTGGAGGACCAGAAGAATTCGTCAAACGATTAGATGTCTTTTTCGATGAGCCTGGGTTGTTTGATATAGGAAACGAGCCCGCTTTTTTAATTCCATATCTCTATAATTATGCTGGTCGGCCTGACAAGACAGCAGAACGAGTACGATATATCTTGGCCCATAACTTTTCCACTGAAATTGACGGACTTCCTGGAAACGACGATGCGGGATCCATGGCAGCGTGGGTCCTATTCGGAATGATTGGTATTTTCCCAGTGGTAGCACAGGACGTATATCTTATAGGATCACCACAGATACCTGAGATACAGCTAAGACCGGACAACTCGAAGACCACAGGTGTAGACGTTATAACTCACCATGCTTCGGATAAAAATATATACGTCCAAAGAGTATCTTTGAACGGTAAATCACTATCACGCAACTGGATTCGTCATACCGAGATTTTACAAGTGAACAAGATCAATCGATTAGAATTTTGGATGGGCGAGACGAAGAATAATGATTGGGGACTGGGTTCACCGCCGTCGTCACGAGCTCCTGATGACTACGTAGTATACGGAAAGAGGCAAGTAGCTCCAATGAATGCGATCATCCAGCAGTGGAGATAAAACAACGTAGAAGAGTTCCATGTGTAATAGGACACTTGTGTACAATTGGCACTATACATATTGTATAGCACTATAATCGGCAGTCCTCGTAGTACTCATATCTTAAGTGTATGTAACCGTTGATGATTCCATGAAGCAATACCTGGTAGAACTTCAGGATTATATCACAGGCGTGCTTATTGTTGGCAAATGATCTGACTGCGTTGACCACCCTACCATATGCTAATATTAATTAATCAGACTAATTTAATCAAACTCTGTTGGCAATAATTATACGCGAACCCTCCTACTTATACCGCGGGGTTGTCGTGTCACGCGCAGTAGTCTCGTCAGGGTAGGAGAGCATCTACCCACTCCGCTTTTTGTGGTAGCACTATTTGCAGAGGAATTTGAGGATGATTATCACATTCACCCCCAATTCCTGTAAACATGATTCTATCAACTTCGCCAATATGTTGTATTACTGCGATATGTTATCTCAAATGTAAACATATAGACTCATATTAGATCAGCAAGTGAGTATAAAAGCAAGTTTATCCAATCACTTATTTCTTTTGTTTCTGATCAAGCCTTCTCCTGACAAGGGCGGCCTACTATTTCTTTAAACGGCAAATAGTGACCAATCGCGAAAAGAGTGTAGAGTTCATCAGATAGTACTTTACAACTGTGAGACGGCATCGCCGAAATTTCTTCACTCCGTAGTTGCGTATGAGAGCGCACCAGCTCTTTCAGTCTTTCCCTTGCTTATGAATATCTACCATATCTCGGTCCACCGGCAGAGATTCTTGGGGATGAGCCGTGGCCGTATTTTGTTCACCCTGTTTTTTATTGACCAGAACGTCTAAGGACGCAAGCACTTCACATCCACAGGTAGTGTGGGACTTCGTCATGACCACAGTCCAAACTAAAAGATGGTACCACCCTGTAAAAACATAAGTATTATCTTGTTAACTCATCTTCGAATAAGGTAACAACTGACACCGGTGGTGTTGACAACGTTAGTCTAAGCTTTGGTAGGGCAACTTCAGTAACAAGTAACATTACTTGCCGAATACGATAGGGTCCCATCCACATCATGCCTGACTTCTTCGTTGGGCGTTGTGGTCTTTGTTGAGCCAATCCTGAGCGTGCGTCAGGTGATGCTGTAAGTGGTTTGCGGCTAGTTTCCATTCGGTACGTCCTTCTTGAACTGTGGATCGAAGGCATAACCCGCTCGATAAGGTGGGAGTTCAGATTGTAGCATCATATCAAACGCCTGCGGGAATTCTGATGTGGGTCAATCCTTAGAGATGCGCGATTGGTCTTCTGGAGACACTTGGGGTGTGGCGACAATGACCTTTGGATCAGTAATACCGATCATGTTTGGAATCTGATGAGGTACTATAAGATGTTTACGAATATACCCATCGAATTTTCACGATTGTGTTTCCCAATCGATTTGTTAGATTGTGATAGGTCAGCCAGTCCAGCCACAGATTCATATGTTGAATAATAGAAGTTGCATCTTTTCATTGTGACCAAAATTTGGTGTGTATCGCGTCAGCTTGGTGGACCAGTATCGGTTTAATCATAGCGATAATTGAGATATGGTTCTTTTTGGCAAAGTGAGTGCTGATGAACGTGTGTGATGCCCCGGAGTCCAGTGATGCTTTTGCTTTACACTATTTATACACTTACATACGTCAACTTTGACGTGGCCGTTCGATCATACGGACGGATACGATGTCCAGTCTGTGACAAATAATACTCATAATAAGCAGACATCCAATTTTAGTCAAAGTCCCTACTTCTAAATACTTATTATTTATATTGCCTCAATCATTGTATTTCTTCCTTTAAGTCTTCTAGACTCGTAGAGACGCACCTGACGAACTTTCACCCACCGAAACTCTCCCCAGGCTCCGGTAGTGGTCTAAGGTGTTTGTGACACGACCCACCATGCAATTTCTCTCCAGACAGGAGGGACAACCATGTTGACGCAATACTGCCGAAAGATAAGACACATACTCGTTGCGTTGATTCGAATGCGCCAAAATTAAACCATTGTGATCCTCCTCATCCATGTGAGTCAAGATTTTAACCCACCGATGACAAGAGTACGTGTCCCTTGGCATGTAAGCCCTTTTTGCCGCTGCAATATCTTCGCACAATCAGTCAAATCATCCTGCTTACTCTCATTCCTGAGGTCGTTCAATGGATTGACCACTGGGTTTTCGAGAAATCGCGTTGAGATTTATGATCTGTATATACAACTATTTCCTCAGCTTACATCCTCCTTATATCTATCATCTATCGTTGCACTATTCAAGTCCCTATAATGAACGCAAGGGCGTAGCTCTGTTTCTGAGTCTCCTTTCGGTACAAAGAATAAATTAGCCGATATGAGAGAATTAGATGGATATTATGTCTTGATGTATACTTAGTACTAA
>QEAN01000497.1:0-13091 GCA_006535955.1 Synchytrium endobioticum | reverse complement strand
GATGGTGTGGTTGCATATGACATATTTGAAGACCAACTTTGCAGTCTCATCAGCTGTGATGGATTCAGTCGTGGGGATGAATACTACTGACTTTGATCTCCTATCTACGACCACCAATATCGATGATGTGATGCTGAGGGAATGGCATGCCAGAAATCCAGAGAAGATTGGTCCCTTCGTAAACGTCGCGGAAATAACGGGGGGAGATAATGTCACAGGTGTGACCGGTGTGTTATCACATGATACACCAGCTCATCCTGTTGAGCGTCTGTGGGCTTCGATATACAGGTTGACAAATAGGGCTTCTCTTCAATGAGCCAGCATGAAAGGTTCTCCTGGACATGCCGACCGAGTTAGAATATAACGAATTACCGTCAGTCGGACACGATCGTGTCAGTTGCATCAGGATCACCTGATGCTGCCTAGTATTGTTGACTTACAGGGGGTGACTTGGGTCAAAGGATGAGTTTGAGGAATAATCTTTCTGTAATTTCTAAAACTCAAACTCACTCATTATCAATCTCTGACTCAAGGTGCAAGCCTTCGAACGATTGTAACACAGTCCATACTAGATGTTGAGAAGAACAGATAGTCTTATTTTGTCGAAAGGGATGTTGTCGCAAGGTCTTTGATTGTCTTTGTTAATATGTTATGTATTTCGGCAAATATAATAAACTAAGCAATACAATGAATAATCTAGCTTATCTCCTCACCTTTGATTGTCTTTGTTAATATATTATGTATTTCGGTAAAGTTGGAATCTTGTTTGGAGAGTGAGCAACTTCGCCTTCTTTTATACACACGACAATCACATGAGAAAGAAGTGTCATATCGTGATGACACCAATTTCACATCGTGGCAGATGTGACAAGAAGGAGGAGGTGCGGTATCCGTTTTAAGCGAGATGAGAGGTGTGACTGTCACCCATCTCAACATACAAAATGATGTCGCGGTTTGACGCGCCTATCTCGAGGTCCTGAAACCTGCTACGTGTCAACATCGTCTACATTTCCACGTCGTGATGCCCGCACAACGTCAAACGCATAGATGATTAATCTGAAATCGACCATCGGAGGCAGTCTTTACGCGCCTCGGCTCAGTAGCTCATCAGTGTTAAGAATGAAATGAAGCCCTCCTCTAGTTCTTTTGTTGCATCAGTACTGCCACATGGGGGGACTGACAGGTGTCACCCATCTCAACAATCAGCAGTCCAAACATCACCACCCACTTGAAGTGGAGCATTACGCAGTAAGAGCCACAACGCCGTGAGTTAGTTCTATGTTTATAGAGGACGAAGTATCTGCAAACAGAAACATCAAGAGAGTGCAGATATGTCAACTGTGAAAACTACAGGGAATCACTATACAGCAAATCCAACTACAATATACAACTTACAGCCCCGCCAGCTTGTGAAAATCATCTCACAACCGTCTACATCATTTCATCGCCGTCATCAGAATCTTCTGGCGCCGACGAGGACGAAATCGCATAGTTTGGTTTGTCGCTTTTGACAGGTATCCGTTGTCTCCTGACGGCTTTAGTGGCTCGAGCCTACATTGGAACGCAGGAGAGTTGGACAATGGGCAAGAAAGCAAATCACTCTGGTAACGTACCGTTCGAGATGACTGGGTTGCATCTTCGTCTTCTTCATCATCGGAAATGGGCACTATCCGCCTTCTACTACATCGTCTACTGCTAGCTCTTGAAGCGCGAGTTGCTGGGGCTTTCGTCACGGCCTTCAATTGCTTTGCTGGAAGTCTGCCCTTTGTTGGTGCCAAGTCTTCCTCAGAGGTTTCATCCGTAGCGGATGCACCACCATCATAATGACTCTCCGTGTCGGAAACGGCGGCATTCGTTGCAACGTTATCACGTTTAATATGTTTAATCGTTGGCTCAAGACCTTCAAGCTCTGACGTTGTCAAGTCCAGACACAATTTACGTTTTCTAACGCTGCTATCGGGTGCTATATTACCACCTTTGGCCACAGAATTACCCAAGATGTCATTATCTCCTTCGTCAACGTCATCCTCGTCGGACTCCAGACTACCGTTCCCACCTCCTGCATCATTAGCTCTCCGTGAACGTCTTCCTAGTCTACCCTTCCTCGTCTTCTCATCCGTATCATTGGACAATTCCACTGCGGCAGGGGCACCTCGTCTCGCAGCTCTCATGGCCCGTAAGTCAGATTGAGTTGGTTCAACAGCCTCAGTAGACTCGCCACGACTCCTGGCTTTGCGATCACCACTATTACTATCATATTCGGATTCCCTATCCGTATCGGCGCTCGAATCAATCTGAATGACCATATATCGTTGTTGTTTTCGTAATCTGGCTTCTAATTGACGCACAAAATCAGAAGCCACTAGACAAAACTCACTCCATGTACGTATTGAATCTACCCGGCCTGGATATACTCTTCGGTCATTACGACCAGTCAACATCCGTTTGAGCAATGACTTCAATTCGGACATCTGAGTACATCTGTGCATCTCTTGTATGGCTTCCCCTGAGAAACCCGCAAGCTCAGCACCGCGAGTCATCATCTCCTTGACTTTGCTATGCATGAAATTTCTATACTCATTACGAGAGGTTTCTGTAGGTTTATGAATAGGTTGACAACGATCCCGTACCCAATCACCAAACAGCGCCAACGAATTGTTGATCTTGCCATCAACACCAGACACAGCATCAAACATTGTACTTGAATCACGTTTAGAATTGATCCCGGGCATATAATATCCTAGTTCCCTGAACTTGCTTACGATGGCTTGCTTCAAGTCACGTTCTCGTAAGCCTCGCTCATTTAATGATCGAACCAGCATTTCTACTACTTGTAATCTGTCTATATACTGAAATCTCGATATCGCCTCACAGTACAAGTCCGATTTGATCCCCGTTTCGTCTCCGTGTCGCTGTGCAGAGGCAGCAGAGGAGGACACGGGTAGTACGATTGTATCGTGTGACGCTGAACCCTCGTTTGCTGATGTGGGAGTAATTGACTTTGACGTGGTTGTCGAATTAGATGGAATCTGCGTACCGCTGGTGACACCAGCCATATGTGCCTGGCGATCTATTTCCATATCATCTACGTCTAACGGTACTTCCACCCTAGCACGCACCCATCCATACTCGACCTGTTCTACCAAAATGCCGAAAATGGCACTGTGACTAGCGTCGCTCGCAGAGCCTGAACCTCCATTAACTGCAGGTTGTAGTGCTTCGACCAGTTGCTGTTGGGCACTTGGGTTTTGAACCTCACACCACCAGTAATACCGTCCTTCACGATCGTTACCTAAATGGCCATCTCGAACTTTCCGTCTTAATTCTTCATGCTTTGGACCATACGCTACATCAGCTTCATTCAGATTTTCTATGTGTCGACGTTTGGCGGCAGCTTCGGCTATCTTTTGATTACGTTCACGACGTAATTCTTTCAGCATACGACGGGCTTCCAACCTTTTTGTTGTATTTACCCCACTGGCATTACCATTTTCCCCACTGTTTAATACGAAATCAATTACTGTGGAAACCTTTCCGTCTGGAACAGGGGGAGGGGTTGGATTCAAATCGGCCAAGGATTGTGATTGCACTGAAATCTCCTCTTGTCGGACTTGAACGTCCAATTCAAGCTTCTCTATGTCCTTGGTCAAATCCTTACGATCTTGTTGTCGATGATATGCGTCCTTACGCAATTCGGTCAATGCCTTGTTGGCCGTTTGGACATAATCACGAAATTGATCCTCTGTCATGATCAGCATCATCAAGGAATACAAAGCTTTCACGTGACCTAATGGTGGTATATCTTCCCATTCAGCATGGCTAAACATATGAGCGATTTTGAGCTCAGTGCGATTTCTAGTCAAAAGCATGCCAACTAGATATTGGGCCGTAGTTTCTACGGCAGCATCCTTCCTACTATTTTCTAAAAATGTGGCTAACGCTAGATAAACTGGCGTCAAGACTTTAAAACAAGGTAATGGTTGGTACAATTTCCTTTCTACATCGCCAAGTTGATATTGCGTATCGTTTGGTAATCTAAAAAGGGCAGGTCCAAATTGATTTAGGAACTCTAAAACTACGACTAAATCATACACATCATCCATTGCCAACTTTTCCCCCCACTTTGCTTCTTTGGCCGCGGAGTTACATTGATGTTGCGGTACGAGTTTGAGCGCTGGCAGTGGTGTAGACATTAGTGCTGGATCCAAATCATCTAGGATGCGTTTGGAGCTGCCTTTTGTTTGTTGGGCTGCTTTCTGTGCTGCTTGCTGTCGCGCTGTTGCCACAATTGTATGGAATGTACAATTGTAGCCGCCTTCGCTAGTGAGATCAATTACTGATGTAGGAAGAGGACACCGTGGTTCGATATGACGAGGGTGCACGATTGGTTGTAGATATTCGTCATAATCGCTGCCGATTGATACAAGCGCCGCGCTAACATGATTCGCATAGGCTGTTGGTTGCCGTGAAGCTGAACGTGCTGCAGGCGGAGCGGGTACGGGTGATGCAGGGGCTGGCACGGGTGTCCTTGAAAAACTGAGTATCGATTGTTTATATGCAGGTTTCTGAGTTGCGGTACCATTTAGACGCCCACGGTCCTTTTATCCGAGTGTGTGGCATGTCAGCCGCTATGCTCTGACAATAAACTTGAGACGGTCTTACATTTTCCGTGGTAGTAATACTTTTGGAGCTACTACTCGCATTCTTCGTCCCAAAGAACAAGGTAGTCTGCTTGGTTCCAGCAGGGGTTGTCGAGGCTGTTCGTGCTGAGGTTGACTCGGTTGATGATCCTAGATGACTGCTCGGCTTGTAGTGCGTTACTGGTCCAATGATGATAACATCATCATCTTTTTCTTGGTGTTGTTTGACTGGAGTTGCCCGTGCAGGTCCAAGTGCTGGTGCTGGTGCTGATGGTGTTTGTGGTGGTGTTCGACGGACAGGAGCCAAATCATCATCATCCTACTCATACATGATTTGTAATTAACATACTGAGGATACTACGAGGTTTGCATGGAACGTTGTATGTCACACAATGTATCGACGTTCCGGATGGGAGGATATATATCGTCTGTTTTGCAATCCAGAGCAGCATCAAGAAGCAAACATGAACATACCGTGACTCTACGATCATGCTGCAAGGTCACATCCCGATTGCCTACAAGCATGGCAGTAGCAGGCATCATTTTTGCCGACTTCGCACTGACCTGCTCGAGGACGACTACAACTAGTCGGAACTGCTAATGAAAATATGACTATCGGATCCTCACAAACGATCTACAGATGGTGCGGGCTGGTGTCAGTTGGTCGGGTTTCTTGTAAATGTTTTGACCATGGAAACTACCCCGATCGCCCAGTGCGCGCGGCATATGCTACAATTCGGATACAATTCGGACGCAACCTATGAACGTCAACCACGGCTGCCGGATAACATTGAAGCACTGCAGGGTGCGAACTGTGTAGATGCATATGCTGCATTTGTAGAAGGCACTTGGCACGCGTTTCAACGGGCAGTTTCGGCTTTAGCACTACCAGGAGAGTTGGTGGGACGTCGTGTCGCGCGATGTGTCTGTCCAGGACATGGCGCTTTGCCATTTGCGCCTTGCCACATCTTCGTTTTGTCACTGGTGAATTATATTGACATGGTCGCTACTTGCTACACCTGAAATCATAGTAACACACATAATGGATAAATAAGTTGCCTGAGCCTCTATTAACAACTGTGCATGCGGGATTACAATAAGGTGTGAACTGAATCTAAATAATGAAATATCTGCAAATTACGTGAATGCGATGGATTACAATGTGAGCTAAAATAATGATAATTACCAGACACGGATTACGTAACGGTACCAGGCGAGTATAAGACGAGATCAGAACAATCGAACCCAAAAGCGGTGCAGGTTGAGTATGCCATGGCACAAAATGACTCCGGCCCGGCAATCACAATTCGTCGTTTAGCTTGTTCGCTACTAGCCCTCAACTCATGCAGGTACTGGGACAAGGTCTCCTCAGTTACCCTACTATGTGGATGTATTTCCCCAAATTCAGTCTGATACACACTACTATCACTCGAAGCTGAAGACGTCGACGTCCTCGGCCCTGACGTGGTGTCCGTAACGTGTATGGTTGATTGTAGCAACCATGGATATGATAGTCCTAATGCCTTGATTGTTGTCATAGCCGCTACATCAGAGATATGACGCACAGTGTACAAGAGTTTGATTCTGCTTCGAAGCGGTGGCCATGTATGCGAAACAGGAAAGTAGCCCGCGTCAGTGGTGCCGCTCATCTTTTTCTGGTGGGACAGGAACCCGTGTGCCCATCCATCACCCATGAATTGAGTAACGGTCACTTGGGTGTGGATTAGGGGATCCAACTCGAGTTCGTCTGGGTGTCTTGGTTGGAATGATGCATGAATCTGTGTAATGTAGGAGTGACAGTGAGAATCACAAATGGGTACAATACTGCGCTGCAAAAAAACTGTCAACCTTGAGAGGAAGGCCAACCCGAAACACTTGGTATTCCACATATTGACAGAAACACAATACTCCAGATCCAGCAACAATGAAGACCATCTCATCAGGTATCCATGATGAGGACTGTGTCATACTCAGTGGCCGAGATGGATGAACAAGTGGTGTTCTAGTTATGGTCAAGTTAGCAACAGGGGACAAAACATTGTCAAGAGTGGAGATACCGACCCAAACGGTCCACGCATCTTAAACTGCCTCTTTCCAGCCTTCAACGTCTTGATTAAATTGGCCAAAGGTCCCATTGCGTTCTTCATGACTTTTATCAAGACTTCAAACGCAATCAAATCCCCTCTGATCGGAGTCAACCACCTAGAGACCTGCTGTCGAATACTTTCTCCATTGCTAACATTAAGGCTGCTATTACTAGTAGAACCAGCAATCGAAAATTGTATCTCCATCCGACTTCCAACCATGAGTTCTTTTGGTTCGCCTTCCCGTCTATCGAAAGGATACAACCGCGCGAACCGAACACGATACCACGTTTCGCCGTCTGATTTAATAACGGGACCATTTTTGTGATTTTGTAGGTTTGATACGGACGGTGTCGGCGTTGATGGCCGTGTGCTCGCTAGTGTTGTATTCTTTGAAGCAGTAGCCACTATCCTGACGACGTGTGTTACAGCGTATCTTACATACTCGTATGGTGAGAACGCTCTATACGGGGACGGCGGCACGATCACTCGATGTGGTGCGGAAGGAGACATTTCGCCTACAATCATACTACTCAACCTCTTGATGGCTAATCGAGTGTGTACATGTGGTTTTCGAGTAGACTGTATCATCTCCCAATCCTTTCTGGTTAATGATGATAAGGCAGCCGGAATCTGAGCCGGGAAGTTATAACTGCCGGCACTACCACCCGGTGCTGGTGATATGGGTGCGATTGCTGGTGCAGCGGGTAATTGAGGAGACTCCCGTGTATCTGCTCGTTCCACTCTGAAACTGAATTCCGCTACATCGTACCCTGCGGATGCGAAAAAGTCGAATGTGATGTCTGTGCCTGCTACTTGTTCAAAGATGCTAGAACCGCCTGGGTGGGAGAACCTCCATTCGTTGAGATCGAAAACATACCTCCCATTGGCTACCACATACAAATTTCTAATGGTAAAAGATGTTGATATCAACCCGGCCAAGTGTGCGAGAAATTTACCCCTCATTTACAGCCTCATCCAAGGTCTCCCATGTGAAGCTCTTCAAACTCTTCTCCTGCAAAGATATGTTGACAGGAATATTCAACCGTGCAAGAGCAGGTTCTGTTGTGAGCGTTTGTAGACTATGTACTGAATTGTGACGCTGCACATCTTTAGTAGCCATGACACCTAAAGCACTCTCGGAGCCACTGCTACTTTTTCGACTCGCTCCAAAGGGATGGCCGACAGAGTTCCACAACTTTGCAGCCTCATTCATCCACCTTCTCGGGTCATTGGTTTGTTGTAAGGTATACCATATCTCGAATGAGATGAATACAGGAATCCACAATCCCAATAACACAAACCAGTAGTACCACATTCCCTTTCCCCTGGGCTCCGACCATGGAACCAAGGTTTGTAAGCCCAGGTAGGTCTGGTAACATGCTAGTGCCATAGCTAGAGGACCTACTACGTGATGGCCCAGTTTCATACATTTATCAAATCTGATCATCCTTCCGGTTCGCAGACAATAGAATTTACAGACTCCGAGCGTTGCTTGAATCAACATGATAACTATCAACGCTACACCTATGCGAGCGTGTACCTGACTCCATAATTGAATCGTTACAAGGATTATCACGAAACAGAGGATGATGAGAGCTAGCGCAGCTGCTTGAATGGAGAGATGTGCAAGCAGCCAGCCTGTTGATGATCGAACTATGTGTGCAATGTGAGTTAGCGACGACATTTTACAAGATGCGGGGGGGGGGGCGCGTACAGTATCTAGCATAGAATATACCCAATGGCAGCAACAAAAACCAGGCGGTGAGCATGCCCCATGCATGCAGCGCCTTGAAAGTCGACTCAACACTTGCATCAATCCTGGAAGCCTGCACCAACTGCATGAAACCGACATTCGAACCAGTCAATGAATGTACCAGTACATGTCCACGGTACTGGTCGTGGAAACTGAAACCATCATTTGCTGAATCCGGAGCTGGTTGAAATGCAAACACGAATGGTTGTGAGGCGTGTAGGTTTATGTTCGGGTGGTATCCGTCCGTCACGTTCGCGGGGATCCAGAACTCGGAGAAGAGACTTTGCGTTCCATCCGCTTGTTGATCCGATCCGGCAGACACGGGTCTCATGAAGGGGTTTATGCTTGATGAGGGCATCTACATCAGGTCAGGACATGTCACGACCTTTTGCCGGGGCGAGAGTTGCGAACGTACCGGGGGTTTATAAGCAGCTCGACTTTTATACTCTGTCAGAGTGACTCCAGTGGAGGCCGGCGGTGCTCCCTTCATGACCACAAAGAATGTACTTGGGTCCAGCATGAAGTCACCAAAGCCGAGGCCAGCCCATGTCTGGGCATCCAGCGATTGACCGGGGAGACTCTGTAGCACGAGGGCGACTCGCAGTCCATCTATATATCATTGTCAGAGTTGGTCTTAATGCGCGAATGGATCGATGGATGCAACCTGCACAGGGAGCGGTTTCAGCCCTCCAATAGAATGTAAAGAGATACGCAGAGTCGGTCCATAGGGTGAGGTTCAAGGGGTAGTTGTCAAGGTTCAGGACGGCCCGTTGGGTGGCGAGAGTGGGCGGAGCAGCAATGTTCGTGCACGGACGAGCACAGATAGTCCAGATGCAGAGAGAGAGCCACGATGCAATGAGGAGTAGGAGGAGATTGGCCATGACGTGCGTGCTCTACGGCTTATGAGGTGGGTGTTGATCGGGAATGTACAAGCTGCACATTTCCTGTCTCCTCGCGACAGATTGACATGGCCGCTGTCTGCCATCAGAATACACCGAGTGCGAGTATACGGCGCTTGGTATAGAAAGTGCTGTTCGCATGGGCGGATCGCATCAGGACATGTGACAAAATATAAACGGCGTCATTGCCAAGTCCTTCGCATGGCATTAGCGCCCAGCACGGGTTTCGAACCCGCGACATTGAGATTAAAAGTCTCACGCTCTACCAACTGAGCTAACCGGGCCCTGTATCGGTGCTGCCATCATCCGGGATATCAGTGCTGCTCCATGCAGGAAGTGACATTCACTTGGTGTTTCCTCTACGCTCTCTTCCTATCCTAAAAGCCTTCAGGGTCTCGGTATTTACCGTCTAATGATTACCTAGCTATATTGTAACTAATCTACGCGGGATTGTCACGTAATACGCCTACCGCGAGAGCATTGTTGCGCAAGCTGTGAGGGCCACTCTGGTTGTACAAAACATCGACACACAGACTTGACAACAATGAAGACGTGGACAACACAAGTCGAGGGGGAACTATGCTTGGGCAAGTAGTTATATACTATGTGAGTATCTGGTGGGGCTGTGGCTCCATACCGCATTGAGGCGATATGTTTAGAACTACGACACATGTGCAATTATCAGTTGTGCCAACGCCCAAATCTATCCCATCCTGTTTAGCTTCTAACTAATAGAATGCAACCATGATGGAGTAGACGGCCTCTATAGCTGAATTCCGTCCAGATTCTGGCCCATGGTTCCGGTAATCCTGAAACCTGGTCTTTTGTACGATTGCACACAAGCCTCACGATCGTCTCCATCATGATCAGTGCGACATCGCAGTTTGCAGCGAGAGACGCCCAATGGTCACCTTGATGCCTAGCCGTATTAGACCTCGGATATAGCCGCGACGATTGTACAAAGCTGAGAAAGCCATGGAAATCTGTCTGATCCTTGTCCTGATTGTCCTCACAAACCTCGTCGATGGATATCGGTTGAGAGGAGTACCGATTGTCTTCGATTCCGCAACGACTGCTCAATTCCTAGCTACCTTTGGCTGTTTTAGTGGCTGCAACGTCTCCATTACCATCCACAACATTGTACTCAATGCAGCGTCCCCGACATCATCCACCGGAGATGGTGCGACCCGAAATGTCACTTCTGCGAACGACGTGCCCCCGTTGCGGCCCGCCAATACCACCACTGTGAGCACCGCACCGCAAGCCGAATGTGCCGTCGGAGTCACCCATCTCACAACACATCAACGTTTTCACTAACACCGTTAACCCCAACCAGGGCTTTTCTCTGTATCTATGTGAGCAACCCGTCTTCCAGTATATATCCCAACGACAGAATCTCTGTGCTATTAGACCCATGTGTGAATCCGCCCAGGTAATATCCACCGATCGATCACCTTATACTGTCACTGTGATCATACCAAAGACGGCAACATACGACGCCTTTTTCACATGGTGTGGAGCTACTACGTTAAGTGCTTCTGTAGATGCTAGCTTTGTGAATCCGGGATTAGCTAGGTGAGGGAGAAAGTTGCCATCGAATATAGCAAAGGGGAGCCGATCCTGACATCTTTTTATGAACAGCGAACTATCGTCTGAGGATTACCCGCTGCTATGGACGTATCTCGTTGCAACAGCATTGTGGCTGATCGCAATTCTGGCATGGACATGGAATTGGATTCACCACAGGAAAATACATATTATATACCACGATTTGATTATATTGATACCTGTTACTGAGTTTGCAGCTGCTCTCGCTCATTATCTGGTCGTACTGTACTACTCCCGTGTCGGTGAGTTATAGCGTCGCGTGTGGCTCTCCCCGCCGCCTCTCAACTTGTGCATTCTCTTCGCCATAGGCGTTGTGCCTACCTGGATGGCCATAGTGAGATGGCTGATCACTGGAGTGGCCATTTTTGCTAGATGCGTCATCCTACTGCTAGCGACGAAAGCATACGGACTGCTTCGTACACGGTTAGCTGCGGTAGAATGGCGCACTGTGTACTCAGTAGCTGGATTCCTGGCTGCCGGCGAAGTGTTTTACAGATATGTGGGAGCTGGAGCGATGGTGCGTCGACCGTCTTGCTTCTTTGTGTGTTTCCTTTCTCCTTTCCTTCCTCTCACACATTGGCACGTAGATCTGCTTGGTCGTGTTCACTGTCACAGCTTTGTTCTACTTGTTTTGGTGTTTGCGGGTGCACATGGAAAACCTCATGTTCTACATGGAAACGACACGGGTAGCAGGTTGGGCGGAGGTTGAGAGAGATCGTGCACCATCAAGTGCTTCCACGCAGAATTTGCGGACAGCGACGTCAAACGAAAGCAATAGTGGTAGTAATCAGAATGCTGATAGTGATGGTACAACTGAAGCGACGGAGACGACAAATAATACAGGGCGAGATGCGGAGGATCGGTCGCGCCGTCGTAGGGGTTGGAGGCCGACTCTAGCGGCGTCCGTCACAAGTACGGCAAGAAACAACCCGAAAATTGTGACGCTGGATGGCAATTGGGATTTGAAGACTGTCTACAAGTCCAAGGTTCATATGCTCAGGTACGTTTGAAATGGCATGCTTACATGTTATATTGTGATTTACCTCTTCGTTTCGCCTCGGTCTTGATCTTTTTCGTAAATAGGAGGATAAGATCTCTAGTGTCTTTATACTCTGCAGTGACAGTGGTAGTGCTCGCGGTAGACTTATTAGGACTGTATCCATATTACTATGTGTTGATATGCCTGCAGCAAGTTGGATACCTGTGTGCATTTACAGCACTAGCACGAATCTTTAGACTGAGACCCATAGGACAAGTGGTAGTCGTGCCACCATGGGTGGCAGATCAAGTCAGGAAACAGTTGAAGGGTGGTGTGACTAGTACTAGTGGCAACAGCGATAGAGTTGATGCGATGCTGAGTAGGGAGGCCTCTGTTGGTGATTTTACGCTGATTAATTCCATCAATAGCAGTACGAGTCGAGTGGACGAAGAAGAATGGGAGTTGCCTGAAATAACAATCTCTTCTGTGTCTGCTCAGCACTGGCAGTATACGCGGGAGGAGGCATATACTGGTATAAGTAGTGATAGTGGAAGTCCGCCCGCGGCACGTCATGATATACCGTCATAGTAGGTACTCCCAGCGGGGAATATTTAATATTGTACTTTTGGTTGTTTAGACTCTTATTTTATGTAAATACATGACATTTCTGCTGCACAAATGAATGCCTTGCTCCATTGTTGATATGTTGTTGCCTGCAGCATACGAGGCTGTATGAACCTGTGGACGTATGTGCACATGTGTCATCAAGTGTGTTACCGGGATTGGACGTGATGTGTGAGCTGCCGCGTGTTGTATGTTAGAAAATGCCCGCTTCCCACCTTGCTCCTCGCCCATGATAAAATGTAATTGTAAGTAACGAGAAACGTAGAACGTAGCTACTTGGCGACACTTGCTTGATCTTGGAATGGCAAGGTGTACATACATTGATGGAATGTAATTGTAAGTAACGAGAAATGTAGAACGAGACGAATAGAGTAGATACTTACTTTGCTACTTGGCGACACTTGCTTGATCTTGGAATGGCAAGGTGTACATACATTGATGGAATGTAATTGTGAGCACGAGGAGTCGCTGGGTGAGTAGTGGAAGCGAGGGTACTTACTA
>QEAN01000496.1:0-13106 GCA_006535955.1 Synchytrium endobioticum | reverse complement strand
TGTATTGACGCCGACCCATTTACAACCAATTTGACAGCTGGCTCCAATGTTCGGAATGGCTTCTCACAGCCCCCAGCAAGACCTCGAGATAAAAACTCTGATAAATACCATCCACATTCCCAACTGTGTCTACAATCATCAGTCCATCGCCACTTTACAGACCATCGTAACAAGCAACAACACCGACAATGCAAGTCTTGCTCTTGATTACCAACCTTATCGTAATGAGCTATGCTGCACCTGCACCTCAAGCACCAGTCCCGCCTGTCAACTCATACCCACCATGGTTACCTGCCGGGTAGGTTGATGATTTGAAGTGCAAGTGCTGACTCCTTCGAGCCGACACGGGACGTTAGCCAAAGAGCCGCTGAAATATCGCTCAATATAGGTATTCTGCTGTTGCGACTCCACCAGCGGGAGTTCCTGCCGGATACCCTTACGCGTCTGCTTATCCAGCTGGGTAAGGATCACAAGCCGCTTTGACTCGCGTGCTGATCACCTACACGACCCATAGTTATCCGTCCACTACAGCATCGGCGATAAGTTCATGCTACCAAGCCTGTACTAGTGTCGCGTCAGCGACCCCGACTGCCTACACACCGTGTCTCACGAATTGTGCTGCTGCTTATGGTCCCTATAATAGCACACCTTATCTGGTCCGAACTGTGGCAATCGAAGGAGCAAGTTTGGGCATGGCTCAAACACCCGGTAGTTCCCCAGTTGCGCCGGATAGTACGCCTGTAGGTTCCCCAGTTGAGCCGGATAGTACACCTGTAGGCCCTCCAGTCGCAAACGGAAGGGACACCAAGTGAGTGTCGGTCAAACGATACTATTTATACTCGCTCTCATTACATGATCGTCTAATGGTTGGTTGGGACTCTCTAATGCTATGTAAATATGCGTAATACCTTGTAAAGACTGATATGGAAATAAACATTTCTAAACTTGGGTGTTCTTTCTGTCATCGGTTCGTTGAAGAGTTATACACAAGCGTTATTACAGCGCAAACGACAAAAGTACACGGCTTAGTTAAGTCTGCGTGTGTACAAAAGATGTGTCACAACATATATGAACCAACACGGATGTGGCGTGCCGACATAAGTATGCGGGGCTGCGGGGCTCTCACAATCCTTCCGTACGGAGTCGGGCTGCCCAAGGCAGATGAGTCAATAAAGATCAGTACAGAGGACAGCGTACCGTTCAATGTTGAAGTTCCTTCCTTGGGAGATTGGGAACTATGGGAGTGAGGGGGGGGGGTTTATATAGGTCGCTGTCGCGTCGCGTAATCCGGAAATGTAAAATAGGAGTCGTTTGATGGCAGCTGTTCCCGTGGCCTGTGCCAGTGAGCTTGACACTCACGTCACGGTAGTAACTGCCTGAAATATTATGGTGTTTCAAAATAGACCTCCGCGTACACGTAAGGTCGTACACGTCTCGACGGAGTGGGGACGACGTCAGTCCGCCACGCTATTGTCCAATACTTGGAAGTATGCGGTCGCGTCCTATTAATCCGTTGAATTTGTCATGTGAGCGAGTACATGTCATGGAATGCGCCGCATAATACCACACTCATCCAAATTCTCAATAACACTAAACTTCCTCCTTGTTATATATCGACAATGTCGGGGTCGGAGATTACCTCCGCTGAGGGGTCGCCACACGTCAAATCTATAGCGTCATATGTCCGACTTAAGCAGATGTCCGACGATAAGCGAACGAATCGCTAAGCCGGACTCGGGCTGTCACCTATTTAGTCGCATGTTTTCTTCTCAATCAATAAAACATCCATCCATCTATACGTGCATATACAACACTCCTCTCAAACCCCACCAACAAACACATCATCTACTTTTCCACAACCGCATGCGTAGACTACTTTTACAAAATCATATCCAGCATCCCCCGCTTATCATCCTGGAGCATCGTATCGCTCCATGGCAAAATGGACTCAAAGAAGCGCGAAATCGTGTTCACCGCATTCAACAGCGCATCCGCTCGATCCGTCCTCCTGTGCACGGATGTAGCGGCACGAGGGCTGGATATCCCAGATGTTGACTGGGTCGTGCAGTTCGACGCACCGCAGGATCCAAAGGCGTTCGCGCACCGGTGTGGCAGGACGGCGAGACAGGGGAAGTGCGGCGCCGCGTTGGCGTTCTTGACAAAAGAGGAAGACGCGTATCTAGGTGTGCTCTCGTCGTTCTTACCGTTTGGTATTACTAGCACTCATTTGATCTGATTTGATAGACTTTTTGAAAATCCGTAAAATTCCAACCCAGCCATTCGACGCAAACACATTGCAGACACCATTCACCCCACAGCATGTCCTCGAGACTGTGCAGAAACTCATCACTCAGGATCGGGATGTGTACGACAAGGCATGGTGCCACAACGTTTTTTTTCTTTTTTTTTCTTAAATAATCCCAGTAGTGGCTAACCCAATCGCATAAACAACAGAGCATGAAAGCATTCGTCAGCTGGGTTAGAGCATACAAGGAACACCACGCAAACGCCATCTTCCAGTTGCGCAAGGTCGACATTGCTGATCTGGCGCGTGGCTTTGGCCTGCTGAGGGTACCTATCCTGTTTTTTTGTGCAGCCAGCAAAGCCGTTAACGCTCACGATCTTTTCACCTAGTTACCTAAAATGCCGGAAATAAGTCCCAAGGATATATCAGCTTTCACCCCGGCCGAGGTTAATGTACGTCAGTCTCTCTGACGATTATCAAGTAGCATCGAGCAGGTTGGAAGCGCTAACTAGGTATATGCAGGTGGACGCCATCAAATACAAGGACAAGGTGCGTGAAAAAGCACGTCTCGCCAGACTCGCGTCCAAAGCGCAACCCCGACCACCCACATCTGGTCGCCATGCGCCTCCCGTCACAAAACCATGGTCGCTGCAGACAGCACGTAAGGAGACGCGAATCCTGCGACGCGAAAAGAAGGTCAAGAAACGCGAAGCAATTGCACGAGCCGCTGTGAATGGCGGTGGCAAGGGAAAGAAACGGGTGGTAGATGCAGATGAATGGAAGGAGTTGCAAGACGAGGTGCGATTGATTAAGAAGATCAAAAAGGGGTTGGTTACTGAAGAGTCTGATGGTGAGGCTGAAGGTCATGGAGGATGACGCGCAGTGCCAGCATAACATTGTGTGCGGATAGTAACCGCATGTATGTGGCGGCCATGTATATACAATAGCCAATATAATGGCCAACACGGATATTTAGAGCGCCTTGTAATTTACCGGTAACTTGCGCATGTGTAGCAAAGAAGCCTCTAAAAACCTAGTGCGAATACATCAAATAATGACGTGGAAGACATGTGAACACAGAATCATCAATGACATGCACAGATGCTTACCCTTGCAAGTCACCGTCCAATACCGCATCGACGTCACCCTTTTCAAACCCAGTCCTCAGGTCCTTGATCATTCGGTACGGCTGTAGAACATACGACCGAATCTGAGAGCCAAAGTTGTTGTCTGGTAGCTGACTGTGGAGGTCGGACTTGGCTTGTTGCCTAACTCGATTGAAACGTCAAGAATGCGCAGCACAAAGGGAAAGACGGGTAAGACTGGGCGGATAGTTACTTGACTCTAAGTTCTCTTTCCAATAGTTTGGCCGTGAGGAGTTTAAAGGCAAGTGCTCTGTTTTGGTGCTGCGATCGTTCATTTTGGCACTATGTTTTGTATTGTATTATGTTGTTTGTTTGTTAAATGAGCCAAAAAAGTGGATAGGTTATCACGAGATGCGTCCTCACAAGAAGACACTTACCGCAACAGTGATGCCAGTAGGAATATGGGTCAGCCGTACCGCGGATTCTGTCTTATTGACGTGTTGTCCGCCAGCCCCCTGAGCCCTCATGGATTCCATCCTGACATCCTTGGTAAGTATTTCAATTCCACCGCCTTTTTCATCCTCTCCATTGTCGTCGGCATCGGGGTAGACGAGCACAGATACAAAACTAGTATGCCTCCTCGCATTCGCATCCAAGGGCGATATCCGAACTAGTCTGTGTATACCGGCTTCGTGTTTCAGCCATCCGTAGGTATGTAATCCTGATATCAGGAGTGTTGCGGATTTGAGGCCGTCGTGATCGGAGGGTGTTGAATCTAGTAGGGTTGCTTTCGCACGAGAGGATGGATCGATAGGAGTATGGTAATTGGTTGCCCAACGGGAGTACATTCGTAGGAGCATCGTGAGAAAGAGACCAGATTCGGCACCTCCAGCGCCAGAGCGCAACTCGATGAAGCAACCATATTTGTCTTGGGGTGACGACCTTTGGATGACCATATATGGTATGAATTGTGACTTTGGAGCAGACAGTACATGCATACATACATCATGAGTCGGACGGTGTATGATTGTAGTGTTGCTTTTAGTTGTTCAATGTCGGCAGACACAGCCTGTAACAGGGCCGCATCGCCTTCTTCGCGCGCAAGTTCTATGAGTGCCGAGTGGTGAGGCAGGACGAGGCGGGAGTGCGATTGCGATAGACAACCAAAGCTTGCGCATAGTCGTCGGAATGAGACAAACGGCGTACCCAGCATAGCAGCCAACTCGTTGACCTTGTCACGCATGTCCTTGTACTCGGTCAGCTCTTGTTTAAGTTCAGACAGCTCCCTCTGCAGGGCGACAGCCTTGGACGGATCGGACTCCCACAGGGTGTTGCTCTATGGGTGGGTCATATGGTCACATTGGACTTGGGCGATCGGTGGCGATGCAAGCACAAGAGATACGCAACTGACAAACGGGAGGTGAGCGACGAGGCGTGGTTGGTCTTTTGGGTCCAGTCCGTTTGGGCGGATACGATGTCCATAAGTCGTCTGATGTGGGCATAGCTTTCTTGATTTGATGAGATGACTTTGGTGATGGAGGCGGCATCTGGGGGCGAGGAGGCGCTGGATGCGGGATAGGCGGCACTGGCACTGGCACTGGCACTTGTAGTCCGCGGTGCGGTGGACGCATGGAATGGGCGACATGGCAGACATGGCGGCCTCGGATGAGAAAGAGAAAGAGAATGAGAATGAGGTAGATAGGCAAAGAGAATGCCGCAAGCGACGAGACTGGCCCTACGCCCATCCACCACCATGCGCACTGCATTCCGGACTGCCATGGCGAGGCTCACTCTGCGCTCGGCTGGATGTTTGGACCTCGCGGTCGCTTCGCCATCTTCATCGTCTTCTTCTTCTTTTTCGTCGTCTTCGTCTTCGCCTTCCTCGCATTCGGGCATAGACGCAACGACCACATCCAACTATCGCCTCCACACCTGCGACCATTCTGCTGCCCGTCTATCTCGTCTTCCCTTCCACTGCCATCCATCCCCAACCTCATCGTCGCCTTCCATGCAAGTGCTCAAATCTACATTCAGCGCCGTGCTGCCCACCATCCAGGACGCCATCAAGCAGGCCGACTTCATTGCTGTCGATACGGAGCTCACCGGTATGGTGCCCTGGTTGGTTCCGTGTCGCATGCGAGGCCTAAATGCTGACATCACACGCGCCGTCACAGGATTGAGTGCCGGCGCATCTACAAACTATTCATCGCTAGACACTCCTCAGGAGCGCTACTCCAAACTGCGTCAATCCTCCCAGAAAGTAAGGCCTTGCTCCATGCCCACCATTCTGCTGACCTGTCACACAACTCACCCCTCCAATATTCAGTTCACCATCACCCAATACGGTGTCTGCTGCTTCATCTGGGATTCTCAGTCAGCCAGCTACATATCGCGTCCATTCAATTTTTACATCTTCCCTGCCAGCGCAAAGTTCCCCTTCAATGTGTACGAACGAAACTTCATGTGTCAAGTAGGCTCACTCGAATTCCTAGCCAAGAATGGTTTCGACTTTAACGCCTGGATACGACATGGTATTCCATACTGCTCAAATGAGAGCGAAACCTATATTAGAACACAGATCACGGGCCAGACCAACTCGGACAACGACATTGTCGTCGATGATGCAAACAAGGACTTTGTCCACTCCAGTTTGTGCGCATCCTCATTGCCTCTCTGATCCTTTTGATTATTGATGACATGCTCCTCCGCGTAGAAACCAAATACATGAATGGTTACAGAGCTCAACTGATAAGACTATACACGTGGAAACCCCAACCTCATACCACAGAAAACTCTTGGTTCAGCAAGTTCGGAAAAAGTACCCCTCCCTTGCTGTAGATCCACAGGAGCGTAACGTACAAGTCATGAGACTTACTGATGAGGAACGCCAAGAAGGGTTAGGTGACCCCACCTTGCAGCTAGAGGCGAGTGCTGCTCTCGGCACATCTGTCTGGCACCAGTCTAACTCTTAGTATAGAAAGCACTTGATGAGTACATTGGTTTTAGAAAAGTCATGGATATGATTTCGAACAGTGGAAAACCCTTGATTGGTCACAATATGCTACTAGGTACGTCGTCTCCTGGCCGAAACGACATTACGCTATTTGATGACCTTGTCTTTCCGGCTAGATCTTATTCATACATACAACTGCTTTATTGGTGCCTTACCTGAGAAATGGGAGGATTTCAAGACCAACCTGAACAAGGCCTTTGCCACGTATGTTTGCCACAAAAATTGACTCCCATTGCACTTCAACTGACTTTCTACGGCGTCATTTGACAGCATCTACGATACTAAGCATGTTTGTAAATCAATACCAGAGTTGGCTGTGAGTCTCGTTTTTCCTTAATGTTGACTGCTATTATATTTTTCTTGTTGTTTTTTAAAAGGTCCACCCTCTCTAGACCCACTTTCCGGAATCCAGTTTGGAGACCGTGTTTACAACTGTAAATCAAGATCCATTTACTGCTCCCACAATTCGTAAGCTTTTGCCCCCATGCAGCAATGGGCCTCGGTTGACACCGTGGGTGCCAACCATAGGAACACATCCAGATCATTCTCGATATGAAGGAGATAATGCCAGTTATCATGAAGCTGGTTGGGATGCCCATGCAACTGGCGTTGCATTTGCTCGACTGGTTGCTCACTTCCAAGGCCAAACTGTCTCCCATCCTCGTGTAGCATTCGATGATGATCGCGTCATGGAGCTTTTGAATCGATTGAATATCATGAAGTCGGATATCGCATACTTACATCTCAGTGGTGATGATGGTACGTGATCTCGAGTGGTCCTCCAAGCTTTTCTGTCGCCGCATCTCATTTTCCATTCTCGTTACTAGATCAACCAGACAGGACATCCATTTTGCACATTTACGACATACCAAAGGAATGGAAGAACAGAGACATTGAATTGCTGTTCAATTCAACTGACCATGGAGCCATAACACTGCTATGGATTAACAGTACTTCCTCATTCATCAAGTTTGAAGATTCAACCAAATCAGAAGGTGCTCTGGCCCATTATCTTGCCAAGCATGGAAAGGGTAACCAGTCGAACTCTGATGACGCGGGCTTGACAACATACAAGCTACAACGGTATTCGGAGATGGTCAGACCTATGTCACCTACTAGATTCGGCAATGGTGGCACAAATGGGGATTCAGGTGTTCGAATGAAGCGAAGTGCCTCCAACACTGCTGGTAAGTTTGTTGGTGCTCTCGCATGAAAATGTTTATCGAGGTGAATTATTGGAACGCAGAGAATGAGCAAAGCGAAGCTCTGATTTATCCTGTGATTGTTTTTTTTGGATGAAACCGGTTACAACTACCAAATGTGGCAAACCACAAATGGGAAGTTCATCACCGTTCGTATTCATTGCCAACAAACACCCCGGATCACATTACCACCATAGACACTCCGCATAAACAAATCAAACTTGCGTAATTTTGGTGGCGTATGATGCTAGATCCACTAGGCCAGAGTTAGCGGGAGGATGGCTTGAGGTCTTAGGAAGGTAGAATAGGAATGGCTCTAGATAAGCACATAGTGTCCCGCTTGAACGAAGTCAATGGGGTCCAATGGATCTGGGTGTTGGTATATCATTGCTGATCGCAAGTGCAGCAGCTGTTTCCGTCCTTGGCCAGTGTACATAGATTTCAGGGCCGGTATACAGACAGGTCATAATATATTCAGTCATCGCCAAAATCAACATAATGCATCTCCATCCTCTAGACCTTTTATGCAACTTCTCACTATTTTCTCGGTTCTTCAATTATTCAATTATCATGAATAAAAATTCAATTACCAATGCGATCTGACGAGGCAGTGGAACCACTGCCGCCACTTCTGTTTCCACGACGACGACCGGAGTACGCAAGACGTGAAGTTCCACGATCATTGGGATTCTGGAAGTGGGTAGAACCACCATCTACTAGGTCCAAACTGCTACTAGACGCATGCATACTATTATGACTATATGTGTTGAGCTCGAGCAGGCCGATACGATCGTTGAGTTCTGCTTGATGATCATTCATACAAGCATCGATCCCGTCTGTATGGGTACCAGCTGCACCAGATATGATAGTCATTGGATCTTCATTTGGTCCTGTACCCAGGATGATAAGGTCGTCAAATTCAGGCAAAGGCTTCAATTCGGCAATATGTTCCTCGAAAAGTTCATCGCTAATTTCAACATATCCGGTGTCGGTACCACGTGCGATCGCTTTATATATGGCTTCGCCGGTTTCTTTGAGGTATGCATCACAGGTAAGGGTGTCGGGGTCCATTTTGTTCAAAAAACTTTCAACTTCGTTGATGAAGGACGTCGTTGCCATGTTGTCAGTGAAGTCTAAGGTGGCAACTGTTTCACGAAGCTTTGTATACATTGTTATATAGCGGTTGACTTTTTTATATTCATGTTTGAGGATGGCGTAGGGCAATGATGCATCAGAGCTTGGTGTGTTGATAAATTCGTTTCTGAGGTTGTCTAAGAGCTGCGTCAGCTCTGTCTTTGTCTATCGTGCAGATAATTAATGGCCGAATCAAGAATTTTGACTCTGCTAGGACGTACCATGAGCCTGATTTTATCTTCAAAGTCTTCGGCCAGCCCCGGCGGTAACCCGAGAGCAACAACGACCTTTTGCCTGTCAGGGCGTTTCTATGGGGAAAACAGAACAATTAGCCTCAACGACAGAATATCTCGTATTGTCTTCTGCTTACCAGGTTGCCGCTTTGGACTAGGATCTACATTGTGCAAAGCATGATGGCACGTCAATTCAGGCGTTTCAAAATTAAACAGATGAAGTGATACTCACAAGGAAATTCTTGACCTCCATTTGCAAGAGTTCGGAAACCTTGATGATCTCAGAGTGCAACTTAGGATACGGACCTTCAGGCTCCCTGATGAATCCAAAGCCATCATCTTCCATCGCAAACCGCTCCAATGTGAAAGTTTCGGGATAGTCTTTCAATGAATCAACTGCCATCTTTGGGAGACAGATCAGACGCTTCAACACCTCTACACGTTCACAGCGGAGAAGCGGCGCTTCAGGATAGTACAGGTCATGATACTTGTATATATTCAGGAATATTCTGTAGAAGACATTGAACCACATTGTGCACATGAGGGTGAAGTACCTATTATGTAGTGCATAAATTTCAGTGCCTTGCTTACAGCGCTATCCTTGACGTTTGACGCAAATATTGAGCTACCGCACTTGAAGCCATCTGGCACCTCCTCGTAGACATCGTCGTCAGGAGTATGGTCTATCAAAAACTTTTGAACTCCCTCCTCGCCCTGTAGTTGATGTGTTCATTTTGGCAGAGTCCGACAGTCCCATCCTGACGGCAAAAAACTTGCAGGGATTCTTACAGTAATGTAGAAAGCATAAACAAGGTTGTATACACGTCGACGCTCCCTGATGACAGCAGCTTCCTGGTGGTATAGAGTATATGTCAAAACATTATTTATTCGAGATGATGCTGCAGAACTCAAGAGACCTTCGTGACTTTGGCCTTCATCCTCGCTAGGTTTTCATGCACCCTCACTAAGTTTGCATTCATTTGTTCGAGAGGGTCCATTGATAGCACAAAATAGCAGAATCCAAGCATCAGCAAGAAGAAGATAATGAACCTTGACATCTTGATGGACGCACTCTAGCTTTGAAGTTTACTTAGTAAGATTCGAGTATGATGGGCTAGCGATGGGTATGGGAGGAATTGCTCATGCTCGTTTGCCTACCTTGGATCTAGTCGTCTTTCGGATATCTGTTTGTCAAAGCGAGCGTTTCGTTCGCCAGCCGGCCTTGACGAACCCAGCGCTTAGCAATAAGTATATAGGATGGTACGTGTTTTAGGGAAATATGAAGGTCGGCACTACTGTAAATACTCGCTTCAGGCCATATTGCCTCTACACGTAAGATACTACAGTACGCGTCTTAGGGTGGTCTAACAGTTACGGGGATTGGAAGAGTTTTCGCCGAAAAAACCATATCGAAATACAATGCCATATTCATTTTCATACCACGGCCCACACAAGGTACTCCCAATTGGTTTCACGATATTCTTTGCGTCTCTAGACTACGTCTTGCAAGTCGGTCGTCATATGGACGTCATTTTGAGCATGTGACAAATTTCTTGCTGGGTTACCACCGCTACCTGATTCCAGAGTGGGGCTGTCACCTACATCAAAAGTCTCCGTGAAAGCTCGCCATTCGGAACATCGGCAAACACAAAGTCCTTACAGACGCAATACATTGTCATTAGTTTCGTAACCTAAATGGCTTCCATTTCATCGTATTCCTTGTATCCATTAGTGACCACTTTCGCGTCTTTTTGCCCTCGACAATGTTATATTGAGGGTCATCACCCCTCGCGTGTTTCAGGAGCCGCCTGTATTTGAAGGCACCCAACCTGTCAAAACTTGGCATCGCATAACGTGCGCACAAATTCCCATCCTGCAGCCTGGAATATGCATCTGACAACGCTACTAGCCAAACTGATCCTCGTCCGCTCCCTGGGCTATGCATCCGCTGGTACCCGTATGTCATTTCTATCTCGCGCTTGTGTCATCGAGGCAAGTCAATCCAACTGACGTCCATCGACCCACCGACAGCTGCCGCATCTCTACCGACAGTTGATGCATCTACTGCGGCGCCTGAAACGGCCCCGTCTCCCATCCCTGGCAACTCGTCTGACCATCCAGTTTCTGGAAACCTGACCATCAATGGAGCCATTGCGACGGCATCTCTGGACTACGTCACTCTTCTTGGGGCTGTCTCGGACGGTATCGTCTCGTTCAAGGGCATCCGCTATGCAGAGGCTCCAACCGGTACGACCCAGATTTTTGACACGTGGTTCGGACATGTTCCATGTGCTCCATCTGCAGAGAAGAGAGGATACTGATGCATCCGCATACCCCGACCATGCAGGCGCACACCGTTTCGCACCTCCCATGGATCCAACTTCGGAATCAGCACCTGTCAATGCAACCGAGTTTGGAAACGTATGTCCCCAAATATCTGCTACTGGCATCAACGGATCTGTCTCTATTGGTGGTACGTGCTGCAGCGATGGATGCCATCCTCCACAAGTGGAGGTCCTGCTCGTCCACCCATCGCCTGTCAATGTTGCTGACTCTCACCCCATCCATAGATGAAGACTGTCTGTTCTTGAACATCTATGCACCTGTCAATGCATCCGGTCTCCCAGTCATGCTCTGGATCCACGCTGGTGACGGTACGCACCCCACCGCCGCCTCGCACGACCTCACCGCTTCCACACCAGGCACATCCGGATCCGGCAACTCCTTTGACGGCGCCGCATTCATCAGCGCGGGCACCGCACCCCTCGTCGTCGTCACAATCAACTACCGTCTTGGCGCCCTGGGCTGGCTGTCCGGCCCCAGTCTCGCACTCATGAACGCCACCAACCTCGGCCTGCTCGACCAACGCCACGCCATGCAGTGGGTCCAGACCCACATCGCCGTCTTTGGCGGTGACGCATCCAAGGTCACGCTCGTCGGACACGAGCACGCCGCCGTCGCCGTCGGGTACCATCTCGTCTCCCCCTATCCCAAGTTGTTCGCGGCCGCTGTGCTCGAATCTGGTGGCCCCACCACCGCCAAGGTCGTCTCTGCTGCATCCCCCGCTGCCAAAGACCAGTACGACTCGTTTTTGAACGCTACCGAATGCAGGTACCACCGCACCGCGTCCTTCCAAATCCACTGTCTGCGATCTCTCCCCCTCGCCGCCCTGGTCCAAGCCCAGCAAGCCATCCAGCCCACGGCCCCCTTCTACGCATCGGTACGCCCCCGCCATTGCGCAAAAGTCTACTAACTATCCATCCATCTATCTATCTAGATCGACGGCACGTTCCTCGCCACCGCGCCATCTACTGCTCTTGCGGCCCCCGAGGCCCCCGTCCCGCTCCTTATCGGCACCACGTACGTGCCCCCCGACACCGCACACAGCAGCTGCTCACAAACCGCCACATAGCGCATCGGCCGTGTCGGCACCGGACCTGCCAGCCTTGTTCGCTACAATGGCAAGCAATAATACGGAGCTCGCAGCAGAGCTGGCCACCATGTACCCGGCCGCGCCGTACGGCAACTCGTACATCGCGTCGCCTGACACGGCGGCACAAGCGGCACACACGGACCTGATGTCGCTGTGTCCCGCCATCGCATTGAGTCGCGCGTACGCCGCGGCTGGCGCGAATGTATGTGCCTGTCCCCGCCGCTGCCAGCCCACACTAACCGCCCTTCTAGGTGTACCGCTATCTCGTGGTTCGTGCGCTTGACTTGTCTGGTATCTGGAATCCCGCGGAGAGCACATCGTGGGTCTTCCTTTGACCGCCGTTGGAGCATCACTCACACTGTCCGATAGCGGGACGCTGGCTACGACTATCGCTACGTACTGGATGAATTTCGCAAGGGATGGTAATCCGGACGGTGTAAATGGCACAGTATGGCCTGCCTATGGCAAGACGGGTTATGGGCCGGTTTTAGTGTTGGATGCTGCAAAGAACTCGTCGGGTTATTGGTATGATGATGATAAAGATGTCTACTGTGGTTTGATGGAAAGAGTTCGCGACAATTAATTTTGGGTGAACGTTGATTTGTAGTTGAGAATTTGTTTTGCTGTTACCGCCAAAAGTCGCGTGTATTATTTTGGAATACAAATATACCTCAAATCACATTCAGCCTTGTAGACAGCTCTGTCCGATCATGATATGATACATTGGTAATACCATGAATCTAGGAGTGTGACAATGTTAA
>QEAN01000495.1:0-13148 GCA_006535955.1 Synchytrium endobioticum | reverse complement strand
ACCTTTAGCACCGGCGGTACTGGACACTTCATGGGGGTGGTCCTATCTATGGTCGAGTAGGTGTAGCGGGAGACTTCACCTACTGACTGGAGGGGCCTAAAGGGATTGGGCGACCAGTGCGCCTTTAAGAGATACTCGTTCCTATTAATTAATGATGTCAGTTTACGAAGCAATTGAAGCCTGTAACATATAAACATACGGCAACAATCAAAAGAGACACTCACCCTCTGTTCCCTCTGTTGGCTACCAAGGAGGCCCTTGCCTCGGAAATACGAGAAAAACTTTTGTCTCGTTTTTCCAGCCCCTTGGAGCGATCCAGAGGATCGAGGACTTTTCCTTCGTCACAGTTGAAAAAGACGCCTTTTGCCACATTAAAGTTACGGTCTGACTGACAAAGGAGGAGATACTTCTTGAGCATCTCCTCCTTCGAAAAGTCTCCCTTTTCCTTGATTTTTTGAAATATCTTGACGTTGGTCATGATGGCTTTACCGGGGATGTTACCTTCGTAATCATTCCCCGATACAACAGCGAGGACGACAAGGTCATCAGCACTGAGTTTCATCTTCCTCAGTGCGAGACTCTTGTCCAGTACGTCGAAAACGTACTGCCCTCTATGGCGTGTTGGCCTGACCATTGTCTTGACATTCCTGTAGCAAAAGACGTCTGAATCCCCAGAGACGACAATGTCCAGGTCTAATAGAGAAAGGTCTTAGTATTCAAGCGGTTGATAACAGAGAACAATCCCACAACACTCAAACACAACATCCAATAAAAACACGCAAATTCCACTCACCGGTGGCTACCCGGCCGATGTATACATCAGCTTCACCGGGTGCCTTCTCGACCTTGAACTCTGCTTCCAGAGCGGCGGTTAGATCGGTTGACACGTCGTCATTCACGAGGAACGAGCGACGTGTCAACCGATCTAACTTTTCATAAAAGGACTTTGGCATTCTCTTTCTGCCATCGTCAGCCGCCTGCTTCATGGAAGCACTTACGAAAGTGCTCACGCAGATGCGCGCGGCGCTCATTGGGAATAGAGGTTTATTCAGATGAACTAACGAAACCAGGCTCATTAATGTCACCGAGATTCTTGAGGTACATCAACACTCAAAAAATATATACTAGAGTGAAGATGTAAATCTGTGTGTGAATATAACAGGATGCTTGTCACAGATCACGCCTGAAAGATTCTGGAGAAGCCTCCTACTCCTCTTCTGCACGTCGGACAATCTCCTGCGTTATGATGATTCAAACGCTCGTCAGCCCGGCTCCTGGTACAAACACTGTAAAGGAACACTTTTCGAGTCCGATGGTCCAGAACGTGTACGAATGACACCAGCAGATTTAGAACGAAAGAAAGTCTATGGATTAGTAGCGACGTTAAATTCACAATTTGATGGCATGACGCGACAAATATCAACCATGGTTGAAGACATCAACGCAACATTGCATCCATCAGGTGAGGCAGATGCTAATGGTGCTACAAATGGTGCGGTAAAAGAAGATGGCAGTGAGGGAAGTCAAGCATACAGTCAAGTTGTTCGTATTTTGAATCATCATTTGAGCTCGTTGCGTTGGCTGGACTCGCAAGTCTCTCAATTGGATCGAAAAGTGGGCAACGTTGAAAGATACAGGGGTGCAGCTGAAAATGTTGTATCGAGGGTGTTTAATTCTAGAGAAGGTGCTGGTGGCATGAGTGGTGTGGGACAAGGAGGCGGATTTGTTGGTAGTGCCTCAAGTGGCAGTGACTGGGCGTCCTTGAGAGGTATGTACTAATGATATTGATGATGCGTGTGATTGTGAAACAAACTGTCTTGTATTAGGTCGTTGAGCCCTTCGTGACTGGGTCGTAGAGTACATTCAATCAAACTATTCCTAGTCGTTTGCTCTAAAAAGTGTGAGGCTGTGTACTCACGTGCCACGACCAGTCAAAACAACCAGCATAATCTGAATCAATTTTATTCATAAGCGACATCTTTGTTTAGCTCTTTGATATCAAATGACAATTTTTTCAAACCTCTTTCTGTTTCAATTCTTTCTTGGCCTAGGTGGCTTGGATAACCTAACATTTCGTGCTCTGGCCGGATGGCTCGACGAGGCACCGCCAATTCCCCGGTCATTATCACCACTATGATATACGCCACCAAGGCTTAGACGGGTACTGATCTCTGCATTGCCACGGGCAGGGCCTATCGAATCCGGCTTTGGAGATTCAATACGTTGGTGAGCAACCGGCAGCGAAATCATGAGAGAGTCCAAGGTGCGTCCAATCAAGGCCCTTTTCCATTTGATGCAAGCCAATTCCAGTCTGAGTTGCGCAAAGTGTGCTCGCGCGTCATACTCGGAAGCTTTGTGTGTGTCAAGGTAGAGCCGTTACGACTGATACAGGGAAATGTCAGTACTTGCCTGACTTGAAATGTTCCACTGTGGTCATATACGAGATTTCATTGGGTTGAGGTCATATTGTCCACAGGACGATGTGCCACTACTCACATTTGCTCGAACTTGCTTCCAGTTCTAGTCCAATTGCCGTGTTCCGCTCGTCGAGTTCAGCAACTGAAGTGGGATGTTGGGTGAGTGGACTTTGGGACAAATCTGATGCCAACCCGCACAGTGTATCGCGACAAGCATGATGTCAATATTCACCTTGTCGCACCAACGATTCCACAAGAAGTTGCAACTGCATGCTGTCAAGGTTTCCAAATTCCATACTGTGTTGCTGAGCAACCGGTTCAGTTGGTACCGTATTGATGAGTGCGTATATGGAGTCCCGAACTGAAGACACCGCTGCCTTGATGGCTTTCATTTCTGATTTGAGTTGCGCCATGTGGGAAGCTTGACCACGCGCTACATTCAGTGTGAGTATGGACGTGGTATGAGCACTGCGACAACAAATTCACGATCTGATTCAGCTCCACTATGATTATCACAGATTCATTGGGTTGATGTAATATTTAAGATTTAATTACTCACGTTTGAGAGCTATTGCCTCCAGTTCTTGTCCAATTGCTGTGTTCCGATGTTCAAGCGCAGCAACTGAAGTTGCCATAGGGTAGATCGACCTTGTGAGCTCACTGCCAGCAGCTCATTGTATGGGACAAGTACTAGTTTGTTGTTCACCTTGCCGCATGAACTCAGACATGCGACGTAGCTGTTCATCCAAGTCTATGCTGGTAATGTAATGTTAAAATGATGAAAGGGTGAATAAAACTGGAAATAAGTTGCTTTCAGTACTCACGGCCACTACCCTGTATAATAAAGGGGCCACGCGGCGTTGCTCCCTCAAGCGATGGTGCCGTTGTACCTTTCGTCGGGGTGATAAATGTTCAAATTGATCCCGATCACACGATCTTTGAGAAGATAAGGTCGGATTTCATCGTTCACCTGGATCTGACGTACGTGTTGTGAGTACTATGTTTTAAACGCCATGTCGCCAATATCATCAAGGAAGGTCCCCATTGCGTCTTACCACCTCCTGCTGTTAGCACCATGTGAGGGTAGAGAAAGGCAAGTAAGAGCAGCACTCCCATCCAGAAACTGATACAAGGACTTTTGAAGCTCATCCTCCACTCCATAATCGCATGAAGCGATGCCGAATTGGTTGTCTCACAACCTTAAGGCGAGTTTGGCAGGAGGCTGGACATGAGCGGAAATTGTTATGAGGTATACATATATATCGATAATCGATGATCACTGAAAGGTCGCCGCACGTTAATTGTATGATAATCAATGTCAGATTTTGACATTAGTGTCAACATCGTCTTGACACTTTTGGGCAGATGGGGGAGTGTTGGCTAAATTACCTCCCAGAGTCACTAATTCTTGCTGAATATAACCATATAATAGCATTCCTATCAAAGGTTTTTTTTCTTTTTGAAAATCTGGGATCTGTTCGTCAGGAAATTTGTCACGAAACTGACATTGGTCGCGTTTGCAGCTTACCAAATCGCTTCCCTCTGAATGGATGTTTCATTTAATACCAATATTTTATATTACCTGCATGTTATAATGGGCGGAGTTAGGGGTTTGTGTCAAAACATTCTTCAAACTCTTGCATACTATGATGTATCGATAACTGTTGTATTAACAACGCAAGAGCAGATTTCTCACAAAATTCGTGTGCTAATACTATACGACGGAACTTACACGTATGACGTGTGCTTCCGAACTTGTGATCTTCCCCGTGTGAAGGACACGCCATCGCTGTAATTGACAACCACGGAATCTCTCCAGTGCTTAACAGTCGGGGAGAGAAGCAGAAGCACAGTTTTAGCACGACAGGTGGGCCGCTATGCTTCACAGGATATGTGTATCCAGCCTGTGTTTTTGATGTTGCTTGTCGTGCGTGTGTTTGCCCCGCCTCTGCAAATCAACTATGGAAGGGATACATAGGATGCATTTTACAGCGACGTGGGCGATGTGAGTGGCGGAAACGTATAATGTTAAAGTGTTTGATCATATGATTCTACCCTTGCCTTCACAATTTCACAACATTATCCAAACATCGACCAGCCTTCCCAGTTGGAACTTTTTTCTGCAGCATTCATCATGTCTAATACTGCTGGAAAGGTAATTTTACACTGTCGTTTCTCTGCAGTTGCTGATTGACGTCTAGTAGAGCGAAAGTGTATACTGGTTAACTCGACATTTCCGCATGTACAGGTCATTCAATGTAAAGCAGCTGTAGCATGGGAAGCCACGAAGCCGCTATGTGCGATCCTTGAGACCCTTTCATACTGTCGATGTGGTTATATCCTCAACATCCGTGGGCTTAACATCCACATCCTCAACCTTGTCAGCGATCGAAGAAGTTGAAGTGGCACCACCAAAGGCGGGCGAAGTACGGATCAAACTGTATGCTACTGGTGTATGTCACACAGACGCATACACTTTATCTGGTGCGGATCCAGAAGGTATGGATGTCCACCCGGGCAAACATAACGCTCATTTGACATGAATCATAATGACAGGTCTGTTTCCAGTCATACTGGGACATGAAGGTGGTGGAGTTGTTGAATCCGTCGGTGAAGGAGTGACGTCGGTTGCGCCTGGTGACCATGTCATCCCGCTTTACATTCCTGAATGTCGAAATTGCAAATTCTGCACAAGCGGGAAGACTAATTTGTGCTCTATTGTCCGTGGATCTCAAGTACGTTCACCGCGGCATTGAAAAAGACAAGTAGATATCTCATTGCATTTATGCTTGACGTGGTCTTCCTCTCTCGAGTAGGGCGCCGGACTAATGCCAGATATGACCTCACGATTCACATGTAAAGGCCAGAAACTTTTCCACTACATGGGAACCTCCACATTCAGTGAATACACCGTCGTTCTTGAAATCTCTGTCGTCAAAGTCAACCCACAGGCACCTCTGGATCGAGTCTGTCTATTAGGCTGTGGTGTGACTACCGGTTATGGCGCAGCAGTCATTACGGCCAAAGTAAGCGGGAGCTCAAAACGTTTCCTGCAAAATGACTCCCTTAAAGGTAGAGGCCGGATCTACCGTGGCTGTATTTGGTTTAGGTGGTGTCGGATTGAGTGTAATTCAAGGTGCTCGGAAATGCGGAGCCAGAAGGATTATTGGCGTGGACATGAACCCAGCCAAGTTTGAATTGGCAAAAAAGTTGGGTGCAGGGGAATTTGTAAATCCTGCTGATCATCCCGGTGGGTACCGAATGAGATTTCTTGGCAAAGTGGCAAATATTGGATGTATCATCACCTGATAGGCAAGCCAATTCAAACCGTATTGGTTGAAATGACTGATGGTGGAGTTGACTACTCGTTTGAGTGTATTGGTAACGTCGAGGTCATGAGAGCTGCGTTGGAATGTTGTCACAAGGTAACCAGGCGTTGGTACTTTCTCTTTGGAAAAACATCAGGCATCTAAGTACATATGATACTTTAGGGATGGGGTGTGAGTACCATTATAGGTGTTGCTGGTGCAGGACAAGAAATCCAGACGCGTCCATTCCAGTTGGTTACTGGGCGTGTGTGGAAGGGCTCTGCTTTTGGTGGTGTCAAAGGCCGAACTCAGCTCCCTGGTTTTGTTGAGGACTACATGAAGGGTTCCTTGGATCTTGACTCTTGTGAGTGTGACTTGAGGTTAAAGTCTGCGTTCCCATGAGGTTGAAGCTTCTTGTGTTATCCCAAACACGTAGACGTCACGCATCGATACAAGCTTGCAGACATCAATAAGGCATTTGAAGTCATGCATGACGGAGAGAGGTATGTACTTTGGTTCGCGTTTTGATTGTGGCTGTGTTGCATCAACATACCACCATGTAGCATCCGTTCAGTAATCATGTACCAGTGAACCAAGCCATAGCCGTGACAATGGGGGTTCACAGGCAATTGCAATGCTACATTCGTTTAATAAGCCCAACTGCATCTTTACGAACATTGACTACAAATCAAACCAACTTCAATGCAGATTACTGATTTATCAGACGAATCTCCTCTCCTTCTCTAAATCTCCCACTACCATTAAGATTTCCATCATAATCATCCTCCGCTTTTGGTTTTACAACCTTCCAAGTCCTTTCATTCAACGCCTCAATGTATAGCGTCTGAGGTTTGATGTATGCTAGGAAAGAGATTACTCCAATAACAACCATGATACCGCCTACCACGTAATACCCGTCTATGTATGTGTTACATGTTCCTTCTAACGATTTACACAATGCTTTTGATGCATCGTCTGCACATTGTATGGTAGTGTTCGCGGCGACATCCATTTTTGTACATGTCGATGACGTAAAGTGGTCTACGGCGTTCAGGATGAAGTACCTTGGCCAGGTACCTCCGAAATTGCTGACAGTATTCAACTATATGTGTGACTTAGTTGATGAGGGGGAACGCGTACGTGTTTAGAATTTGCTGGAAAACACGTACAAGTGTCATATACGTTCCGCCTATGCTAGGATCGGATATCCTCGTAAAGAAGCTACCCATTCCGACAAACTGAACAGTCGACATGAACGAGGATAGGACTGTCGAAGCCATGATAACGATGAAGTAAGTTGTAGTGACTCCGCCAGATGGATATGAAGCAACTAGAACCATTCCCAGTAATGCAGATACCAGCCGACCATAAAATGCATACAGCCACTACATATCAAGGCGAAAACTGTTGGCTAAAGAAGCTGGCACCAAGTCTATAGAGCAGCTTACTGGCTTTAGCGGGCTTGCACCACTACTCCACTTGGCGGCGTAATATCCGAATACTATTTCAAATGGGAAATCAATGAGAACCTACTGAGCGAAACATTAGTGTCAGACTTGGGCCATGTGCCTGGAGCGGCAGACAATAAAAACTTACGGCTAACGCCAAATCCTCCTTCTTAAACCCCTTTTCCAACAATTTTAGACCCGTCACGGATTCGCTGGCTATAAATCCCAATTTTGCAATCAACATTATTGCAATGAATTTCTGCATTTGTGGTAGTGTGCAAATAGACCATATTTGTCGATATACCACTCTGATCTCATGCCATCCAGATGGTTCATGAGATAGTTTCTAGATAATAAGAACGAGTTGATGGCGGGTCAGTATGTTCATCTGACTGTGGCAAAACGCGTACTTCTTTCTTCACAAGTATCAACCACAAATCACAAGCCACAAAAGCTAGAGCCCAAAATTGGATGTAAGAGCCTAGTTCAAATAGTCCAACACTTAAAGGCGTCGATCGAAGGTATTTGTTGCTATGTTGTATGGGATCTGCATGAGTGACAGGTCACTTGCCATTTGTGATACTTGCAGAATGGTGAGCATACCAGAATTCAGGTGAATTCAAGGCCAGAAACACAGTGAATGACAAGAAGTAACCTGTGTCACTTGAGAGCGTCAGCTCATGAATGGACTTTTGACTCTGATTTTCTGGACACAAAACTTACCAGAGTTCATTCCAATAGTCTGAGCAGTAGAAGCATATGCCTTGTTCTCTTCCCGCAATAGCGTCAATGCCCATCCGTCTACCGCTATATCTTGAGTGGCACATAAGAAGACGAGAAAGAAGAATGCTATGGCCAAAGTCTTCACGGGCAGGACATCCTGAATCGATGCAAAGTTGATTAGCATTGCATTGAATGCATGTTCTGATTGGTACACTAATCGGTGCTACTGTTATACCTGTTGTAGCATGGGATCTATACGAGATCCAATGAGGAAGAGCGTGATACTAATGACTGCCTGGATTGGTACTATCCATGATTTCCTTCTTCCAATGGACTTGAAGTAGATGGCGTCGACGATGGGAGACCAGAATAGCTATGATGATATTGTAAGTTGATCATGCAAGAAGCGTGACGGTGTCGAATCCGGTCAGCCAACTTTGCGTATCGTCTCAAATCATCAGGAAGCGACTGGGCTACCTTTAGGGAGTATGGATAAGAAGCCAGTGAGAATACAGCAAGGTCGCTGTATGATGAATTCCGTGATCGCAAAATAAATGGAACACTGCCAAAAGCTAGCCCCAATGGGATGCCTTGCAGCAAATCTATGTATTGTAGGCGGATCAATCAGCACGTACAGATCAACGACAATGATTGGCGTTCTTAATAGCATTCTCAAGATATGAAAATGGGAGCAGAAAGCGACCGTCCAAATGTGCCGTACCAGAAGAAACTGTTCACTTACACATTACGATCAAGAGAATCAGATCAGGGAAATCGTCCATAAGGGAGACGGGTTTCTTGGTAGGCGAGGGAGGACTGATCATGTCCGCGTGGTTGCTCTTCTTCTGCGACACCCTCAGCGTCGACATTTGTTACTGGATCGGATTGATTATGTGGAGGAGCGTACGCGCACTGGCATGCGATAGCGGCCGGGCCATGCTAGCGGACCGTACGCACGGGCACGGGCACGGGCATGCGTGGGAAGACGCACGCACGGACGCCACGACTTGGACATCATGATAAAAGGGCCCGGGAAAATGACAAGGAACGCCTGCCCAATACACTTTCCCCACAATTCCCAATGACAATGATGTCCGTCCTGGGAACCGTCCCAATGGAATGTTGGAGTTTGGACGGTCGATGTCCATACACGTCGAGTAGAGCCCGACGCCGAATTGCCACCTCGTCTATGTATTGGTGACATTAAGCATCAAGATGTTCCCAAGGCCGAGGACGGACAGCGTCGCGATCGATACATGACTCACAACCCCCCTCCCCCTTCCTTCCTTCCTCGTCTCCACGAGGCTGCTTGTCAATGTCGGCCATTCCTGACGGGCCGGCCTATGCATCCATTCTACGGTCTACGGTCTACGTGCCGCTTGTCCTGCTGTGTGCCTCGCGGGTTCGGCCATTGTCGTCACAACTTTCTATCTGCATTCCATATCTTATCTGTCTGTATCATGATGGCTGCGGACCCATTCGATTTGAGTCTCAAGGCCGAAAGAGAATGGTCCAGCTCGTCAATAGGTAATGTGCTCATTGTGCTTGCTCGTGTTTGTGTATGATTGCCGGTCGCCTATATGTTGTGTTTTGGAGGTTTACTGATTTATTGGATTGGAACGCCCCATACCAAGATGCTTTCTGCAAGACTATATCTATCTATCTATTTAGTATCTCAACGCCACCGTCGCATGATCTCCCAGATCTTCACAAATGAACTGTCTCGTCTTGGGCATCATTTGTGTCATCAATCACTCCATCCTGTACTCACCATCCCAACTGCTTACAGAACGGAACTGGCCTTCCCTGGGTTCTTTGCGGAAGCAGTTCAGTTCCCCTTCTATATCTACTTCTCCACTCAATCGGCCCTCGCCTTCGTCAAACGGAACTAGTGCGACGCCCAAGCCTCCATTCACAACAGGAGGCAGCTTATTCCTTGGCCATAAGCATATACTCCCACATCAATCTTCTGCATCTCTGTCCTCAGTATCGGTAGATGGTCAGGCTAGCGAATCTCCTATAATATCATCCTCCACTCTGGTGGAGGACGCAGATGCCTTCACTCACGACGCCAAACCACCGCTATACAAAGTCGGTAGGAGGAAATCTACCCCGCAGTCATCTTCCATAGCACTGCTGGAACTAGATACGAACGTTAGCCCGCCGAAAGAAAGGAGGCGGCCATCATCATCCAGTAGAACTTCCAAACGTAGAGATTCAAAGTCCGCTGTGCTTAGAGATTCGTCAGCATCAACACTAGTCGATCAAGACATAGTTCCCTTAACACAGGCCGAATTATCCTCATTACCCATGGAACCTCAATCACCACAAATAACATTCTACCAAGGATTCAGGGCCGTATACCCTCAACTAGCCCCACCCATGACAAAATACTCTAATAACTATATAAATACTAGTAGTAATAGTAGTAAATATAATACCAGCAGCAAACATACCTTACTGCATGAGTCAGGTTTAGTCAAGATGCGATACGAGAAGCTTCAAGTGCGTGAGACAATGGAAGTACAGATCGCTCGCGATGCTTCGCCCAGTGGTGCTGCTAATGGTGTGGCGAATGACGTTATACAGCATGTTAATCCGTCTGCTCTAGTGGAAATGCCCGAGAATGTTCGGGTGCATTCACTGTCGATTCATAATGTTTCGAGGTTGTTTACAGAGTTGCTGAATGAAAGGGATATAGTGCTACATGAAGCTACAAAGCTGGACACGGAGAGAGTAAGTTTCATTGCTCATCCTAGCGGACATAACGTGACACAGAGCCCCCCCCCAATTTTAGCGTTCATACACCGACCAGTTACGACAGATAGAGGACATGTTGACAGAATTGAATCGGAGGAGGGTCGAAGTGATACAGAGGCTGCGCCAAATTGCTGATAGAGAAGATATAGTAAACGAACTATGTAGGTTCCCGCGGTTAATCTGTTAACCATCATTTAACCGTCCTTGAACTCGACATTAGTGGAGGATTTAGACCTTCGGATAGCTTCCATTGGTCATGAAAGTGCTCGCTTTGAGCGTAATATACGCAGCATCAAAGGCGACTCTGCTGCCCTGGATATAGACATCGCACCAAAAACTCTACCAAATACGTGTCTGAAGACCTTGTTTGGTTTTAAAGATACCGTAGAATGTCTAGATTTTGATATGCCGTTTGGCACATTAGCTGCAGGATCAGCTGATCGAACCATCAGAGTATATGACTTGAGTTCATATCGGTGCTCGGCAGTACTCTCTAGTCATACTGGTTGGGTGCGTTGTGTACAGCTGCGAAATCAAACATTGATGTCTGGATCTGGAGACCATACTATACGACAATGGGACTTATCTCTTATACCACCATTATCCCCCGCAATCGAATCCAACCCAGCAATGCATCATTCTCATGAGCCACCGGCTATAGATTCAGAAGCCGTCTGTACCAGAGTATTCAAAGGTCATGCCGGTGGAGTAGGTAGTCTGGCATTTGATGATCAACTAATGGTTTCTGGTAGTGCTGATAAAACGATACGAGTGTGGGATTTACATACTGGTGAGACGTCTCAAGTCTTACGGACAGAAAAGTGGATTGAAGGGGTATCAATGACTAGAATTGATGCGATGGTTGTCGGTCACGGTGCTAGAGAACCTGGGTCATTGCCGCCTGCGACAGCCGATGTATTTACAGATAAACCGGTGGACGATGAAGGGTTTATGCTGTACAATGTCGGTGGCCATGTTGCTGCTCTACAATTCGTGGAATTCGCACTGGCGGCCGGATATGGGGATGGGCTTGTTAGGTTGTGGGATTTGAGATCCGGGAAATGCCATCGAGAGTTAGGCTTGAATAATGGTGGGCATACTGGCGCCATTACCTGCCTCAAGTTTGATGAAAGAGTAATTATCACTGGAGGTATCGATAAGACCGTCAAGGCAAGTTGTGGCCCAATGTTGACACTCGTTCTTTGAGTGTGAGTCTGACCAAGCTCTAAAATCAGATATGGGACTTACGAGTAGGGGATGTTTTAGAAAGTATTAACTTTGATACGAGCATCAATGATTTAGCGTTTGATGCTTGGAAGATTGCAGTAGCGACCTCATCGAAAGATATATCAGTATACAATCGATCAACCTCATCTATACGTATTCTAGATGAGGGATTCTCTGATACTTTTAGCGATAGTCATAGTAGTAGTGTAGTGGCGCAATGTGGAAATAAGCCATCAACAGCATCAGCCAGCAATAGTGGCCATTCAAAATCCGTACGATGTCTGTCTTTGGTTGATGATATGCTGTGTAGTGGTGGGTTAGATCAGGTAGTTAAAATTTGGCGGGTGGGTAAAAAGTGTGAAACCACATGAGCTATAATGTTGATGTCAATCATGTTGGTTTCATCATAGGACATGACTCCTCTTGCACAGTTGCACATGCATAGTTTGTATCTAGACGTTTCCGTATATAAAGAGAACGATGAACGAATGAGGTGTACAATTTCTACATATACAACGTATTAGTATTAATCGAACTAAACATCAATCACTAATCATTGCTGCTCACCCTAAGTCGCGGGAAAAGACGGTTGGTTGACATTGGAAAAATAATGCATAGAGTACTTACTGTATGTGTGGAAACCACACGACGCAAAGCTCTTCAGCTTGCAAGTAAGAAGACAATGTTTCACAATTGATGCATGTTAGATTCCCTTTACCTTACAGTCGGGAGGAGCTACATACCTGACTACCATTCATCGGGAGGAACGGCAGTCCAAGCAGCATGCAACCATGGAGGAAGCATGTACTCCTGCACAATACCGCGCGTCAGGCAGTATGAATAAAATTGGCATTCATGTGCTGCATACTACTCCTATCCCGGTGCACAACAACTCGCGGTTGCGGTTGTACATCTTGAACACCTCCAACAGAATGAACAAAGAGAGCCGGAGAAGTATCAGTTTTCAATCTCCAAACAGTGCTTGGAACTATACGGTGTGACATATGAGACATGGACAAGGGATATCCTGAGATAAAAACGTAAACACATACCTAGCTGTGCATCAGGGCAAAATGATGTTGCGTGAGATGGCCAACCAGCCCCGTCATCCTCGTAGCAGTACAATGTCTTTTTGTGTGCCGTGCTGACAGGAAACCCCCCCTCATGAGACCTGAAGTCTCGACGCTTCTTTCTATCAGGTAATGAGTAATGGGTGTTATTACCATAGTTGCGGCTTAACAAAACCAGGCAATACCTGTGGTTTC
>QEAN01000493.1:0-13199 GCA_006535955.1 Synchytrium endobioticum | reverse complement strand
GTTTGTTGACAAGTTTACATACAGATATATATTCTATGGAGATCAACGACGAGATCCAAAAGCCTGACATTCAGGGATAACCTACTCGAGGGACCTGTTGGCGATGCCACTATAATGATGGTCAACCGCTGGAAGACCCACGGCCACTATTGTCACAAGACTTTTGATTGATGATATCAGTAAGTATTAATACATCGGCAAGAGTCCTTAACATTAGTGAACAGCAATACAAGACGATTTATATATCCCCTACTACCTTTTGATTTATGATATCAGTAAGTATTAATACATCAGCAAGAGTTTTCAAATCTGGGGTGTTGACTTCAAACCCTTGCCCCTTTTATAGCTCTCAGCACATCATGTGAAGACACGACGTGTCAAAATCATTTTGACACGAATGTCAGTTTATGACAGCTATGAGCCCATATGACTGGAAGAGCTTCCCTTGGTCAAGCTCGATTCAGTAATGGCTCTCGGGCCCGGATAGTTAGAAGCAATACGATTGCCGGTATAATGCGCAGCGGCGTCGGGCTCAAAACCTGCACCAATCAGGGCAGTGATTGATGTGAACCCCACGGAAGCCTGTTTATTACTATCATGATCTTGGTCGTAATTATATGCGAAGGCGGCCTGTTCATATGCTGAATACAGTTCCGATCGGATGCTAAATTCACCTTCAGAAGTGATTCCAGGCGCGGCATTGTAGCATAGATGCACTGTGAGTCTATGATACGCTGCTGCCATTTGCAAGTACTCTCGTGGTACGTCATCAGGAGGTAGTTGCAAGAAAATGTCAAGCTCAGGGAATCGGCCTTGTACTTCTGATAAGGCACCCCATGCGTTGATGTCCTATGCGGTTGGTCAGCGTATGATGGCAATAAATCGGCAATCATACCTTAAGAATCTCAAGATGTGTACCAGGATCTTTAGGCAGCAGGGTCTTCCACAAACGTGCCAGATTCTTCCTATATTTATTAGCCATACTCACATATTCATTCCTGACTTTTTCCAAGGGATATAATTGGGTTCTCAAGGCGTTTTCGATCTCATGTTGCACCCAACTTCCTGCAGGCGCAGTCTTCCCTTTCTGATCCAAGAAGCGCCACAAACTGTCCACAAGGATAGCTAGCTTTTGCGCAACCAGTGAATGATAATTCCTACAGTCAAAGGAGGGTGAAAGCGAAATGGTGACAACTGCATCGGCGTAGATGCGACTTACAATGCATAGGTTAACTCTTCCATTGTAGGGATGACCAGCTCATCAAAGTTGATCGCCCGACTGAGAAACAGGGACCCTTCACGACACCGCCGCACAACGACCGGTACCTTTTGAGTGCGTGAAGGCATGTGAATGCTGTTCAAAATTAGGAGCATGATGACACTAATTGGCAGACGGTTACCGAAAATAGAGAAGCTTGAGTGAAGGACGACACAGCGTTATAATCAAACGTCTGTGAAGGCTCGAGGGGATCGATGTTAGTTCGGTTGTAGGCCGCATCAAAGTTTAATACCTTGGAGACTCGATCCCTTTCAGCTGCCATCCACATATTGACAAACGGAGATATATCACTGGAAGCCTGACCAGAACCGGATATAGCATCGGTTCGCCCAAAAACGCATTCAAATATTTTCGACTCCAGCTGTTCCTTATACGCATCTCGAAGATTCACAATTCTGTCGACCTGGAATTAAGATGAATCAAGTTACGTTTGCATAACATACAGCTCCTTCGAAGATCGCAATTTCAGGGAGTATACCTCCACGTATACTTTCACCATCCGTTGCAAGTATCGGGAGAAGGTGCTAGCAACTGCTACAATGGTGTCAAGAGCTTCCCTATTGAATGGAATCATGTTGATTGCGTGATAGCGAAGTTCAAACGAAGACCCCAAGAACTTACAAACAATATTCCAAGTCACTTCGAGACATATCACTGGTTGGCTCATTGAGATTTCCGATAATGAAAGGAGCACTTTTGGGGACAACTTCGGCAATCAAGAGACGGCAAAATGTAGTCACATCGGCCTATCATATGGCCATAATCCATCCGTCCTGTCTATCATAGTGCTGAATGACCAGGGCTCACCTGGTGCATACGTCGATAGACACGCTAGCAACACTGCTGGTAACTCACACGAAGAATGCAAAATTGCGATTGACGATACTTACATGCTGAGTCGGAGGGTATCTTGCTGTTGCTCCGGAACTCACTAGTCCCTTCCACAGTCGTTCGCATAGTGCTTTGCTTCCGCCAGACTATGAGTTTCACCGATAAATGTCGAATACTGTTGATGTACCCAAAGACGCACCTCATGACTGATCACATATCTGAATTTACGGAACATATTGATTTGATCATTCGTGTGTTCTCCCAGAGCAACATAGGATGTTTGCAGCGAAAGTAGCATAAAAAGAATGAAGATGTGCGTTGACATGGTTGTGGACTAATCTGTGATAGAAAGGGCGAGATATGAATGGAGCAATGCGATGCGAGTTTACCTAAGTGTACTGGGCTTTCTAGGAGCTCACGTGTTACATTCTAAAGTTTGTATCAAATTTTTCTTGACACTTCTACGTGTTTGACAGGCCGGGCAAGTGTCACATCCTGGACATACCACTCTTGTCCGAAGTTGAACAAGATGGTGAGGTCCTTTAGTGACTCCTATACAAAGGAGGGGGTTGGCAAATTTTGTAACGTAGTTCTGAAACTCTTGACAACAAACCCGGATCCGACTTGTCAATTAATAAATGGAGTGGTTATTGCGACCTCCTTTGCCTGATGCGGGTCACATGGGCGGTACGTTTCCAAAGTATATTGGAAAAGGAAAGGAAGAACAAAACCTGGTGAAGATGCTGGATTGGTAGTCATCCCCAACACAGCTTTCTCGTGTATATAAGTCAAGTAAAAAACTTGAATTATACGCTGAATTGTGGCGACATCATGTTTATACCTGCACGAATACTCACACAAAACACTGCAATCGATCCACTCAATCTTTCACATTGTTAACAACCCCTCTACCATGTATGAAATATGCTATATACCGTGCAGTCAAATCTAGGCAACAGTATCAGTCGTGTAATCTAATTCCAGAAAAGAAAGGTTACTTATGCACTACTACGCTAACATCCATCCAGACACGGCCGAACCAGCACCCACCGTAGTCAATAGTCGGCAACACCGAGCTCATAAACTTCAAAAACAGCACCAGATACTGATCGACTCTGAGTTCGCTCTCCTTGCCCTCATCCACCAGATGGTCGATGATTCGCTTCATGACATTGGCATGGCGGCACGGATGGACAGACGCCAGCGCGATGCTTTCATGCGGATGCGTTTCGATCGTCACGGTCTTGTTGGCATGGTCCTGCGAGATGTCCTGGAAGACCTGGTCGGACGTCAGCGGACGGCGGTGCTCGTCGTAGCCGAACAGCCACACGCGCGGCGTTTGGTAGTACTTGTCGTATGTGATGGACACGTCGTAGGTCCTGGATACGCCGTGAGCGGCGCCGTGTGCAGCATGGAGGCGGCACGTACCTGGTGCGCAGGATCTTGTCGGTGGGGGTACACGCGGCGGGGTCGTGGTCCTCGCGCACGCGCGGATCCGCAGCGTCCATGTCCGGGATGTCGTCGTAGTGCGGCGCATCGCCGCCCTCCGCATCGTGGTCGTCCGCAACATCCATGGCAGCGAGACGGCCCACGACGTGGTCGTGGTGCGTCGCGACCCACCCGTCGCCATCGCCGGGCACGGTCTCTTCCATGTCCTGGTCATCGGCGCTGTACTCGAGGGCGGCGGCGCGGCGCAGACACGGCACGTTGCGGGTGATGAGATACTGCTTGTCCGCGGGCAGGTACTCGCGCCGCTTGGCGCCGTCGCCCGCGGCCCATGTCCATGTCGGGCACTTGTACACGAGAAAGTCGCCCGCCAGGACGTACTCCTCGGGCGTCAGCACGCCGGTTTCCTTGAATCGCGAGGTCTTGAGGATCGGGTTGAGGTATTCTGCAATGGGGTTAGTAGGCTCCGCAGCGGGGGAGACGGACGCTTGCCTCGCATGGAGTGGAAGACGGCTTTGGCTTGGGAGAGCGCCATCGCGGTGGATGGATGGATGGTGTGTGTGTGTGTCGGGGTTGAGCCGTGCGCTGGTCAACCCGGCATGGCATCTGGACCAGCAACGATAAAGTGCGCGCAAAATATGATCACCGTTGCTACCACGTGTATGTTGTACGATGCTTTTACACGGTGACTGCGCCCCGGTGTGTCGCCTTTATTACACATGTTTCAACTACCGTGCGCGCTCCCCGATTGCTCAACAAGGTCTACTTACTATCGAACCGTTCCAACCGTTTACGCCGCACTTCTTCCGGCGTGAGCTCTTGTACTGGACTGTTTGACGCTTCCGCCATTGACGACGACTCCACATAATTGCTCTTATCTGGGGTCAGCGCGGTGACGTCTAACGGGCCCAGGACCGGGAGACGATCTATGGGGGTGTGGGCGCGGTCGGCACACAGTGCTTGTCCGCGTTGTTGGATTCCGCATACTTTGGGTTGGGGCGCGAGGCACATCGTATCCGAGACTCATGGCAATAGCCTCCATCAGCTCCGCGTCCTCCCCCGTGGACGGATCCGCTCGTGCGCCGCCGGTGCTCATGGCGATTGCCGTCCTGAGCTCGTCGTCATCATCCACGGCATCCATCCTGGACCTGTGCATGGCGCTCCGCAATGTCGTGTCGTCGGCATCCGCATGCTCCATGGATGCTTTCATGGCCTGCCTCAAGTCCGCATCAATTGCATCATCCAGACACCCGCGCACTTCAGCCGGCTTGGCATTCGCAGCGGCATTGGCCAGCGCCACGTCGTCTGCGCTCGGATCACCCATCTCGTTCGCGCATGCATCTGCATCGCAGAGCGGCACATCGCCAACCACGGCAAAAATGGCATAGCCCTCGGCCTGCAGCTGCGCGAGCAGGATGATGAGGAAGCTTTCCGACACGTACTGCGGCTGGCTGAACAGCGAGTTGAGATTGTACCATCGTGTTGACAATGCGCCGAATTTGCGGAGGGTGACTAGCGCTGTGTGAGCTTGGACCTCTCCTCCATGTCCGCCAAGGAAGGGCACTTACACCAGTGCTCCTGCAGATTGCATATGAATGCGCATTGGTCTGTGGGTCTGTGCCGTATGTGGCCCGCATCTGGGCTCGTAAAGGGGACCAAATCGAGACCCCATACGCTCAGCGCTTGCTTGATTGTTTGGATGCTAAAGAAGCCAGAGTCGTCATAGTTGGTGGACTCTTGGCCGAGGAATCTGGCATAATCTGCTGTATCGGTTCCGCGTTCGGCCATGACCTGCAATGGATGGCAAGTGATGAATGTTGGGGGAGGTTTGTGAGATCCAGTGAGGGCCTAACCTCGCGTTCTAGCCTGTCGAGCTCTCGGCTTATGTCGGCCAAATCTACAGCATTGAAATAGTTGCCTTGCATCAAATTGTTGAGAGCGTGCTGAGCGCTATCAAAAGGTCAAGAAAAAACGTAAATCAATCCGCCATGCGTTCAAGGTTTGCATACCATAAACTGCCTTCTTGCCTAGTAAAGAGAGTTGGCTTTTCAGCTGCCTCAGACGCAAGTGGGGGATCACGCCTGGGCGGCACTTACTTTTCATGATAAATTATTGGGATCAAGTCCATCTTTGTGTTGTGAAGATTGTAAAAGAGTTTGCCAGCAGCAATGACATCTTTACATAGTCGAGAGGCGCGATGTGCCGGCGATATGTGCTGTGAACTTCAACGTTTATGGATACGGTTTGAGCCAAGTTTGGTACAAATAGGTCTAAATGAAAAGAAAGCGATGTAATATTCAAGAACACAAGACTATGTAGTAAAAATGTAACAAAAAAAGCAACGTGCGCATTCAGCAGCAGCCCCCGGATTGAGGTTGGGCCACATTCTGGCCGGCAGTGACCCTCACAGCGGGTTTTGCTTGGGAAGCAGCAGTGGTGGTGCCCATTCTAAATTCACCAGTTGGTGAGCATTGCGCTTACGGCGATATCAGGCTATGAGAAATGGGGACATACCGGTCTTTGATTTGTTTGGCCATGGTTAGGAAAGCTTGCTCAACATTGGTGGCATTCTTGGCAGATGTTTCCAGGAATGGAATGCTCAGTTGCTCGGCAAAGTCCTGTAAGTTGCGGATTACGATGAGGGAAGTAAGAGAGAATTGACGCAGAGGCCTTGGGGTCGGGCACGTGGCAGGATTGGACAGCACACTAACACACCTTGGCAGTTTGGGAGTCAACGACCTTTTTGGTAGCCAAATCTGACTTGTTGCCGACTAACAGTTTGTTGACACCTTCGTTTGCATACCTATCAATCTCTTGCAACCATTGCTTTACGTTTGAATAGGTATCTTGATCTGTGACATCGTATACGACAATGATGCCGTGGGCACCGCGATAGTATGAAGAGGTGATAGTACGGAATCGTTCTTGACCAGCAGTATCCCACTATGGGTAGATAACGAAAGATTGATCCAAGATATAGACAAGTTTAAATACTCATTCCTTAAGGCTAGACTGACGTGACACACTCACAATTTGCAGTTTGACGGTTTTGCCTTCTAACTCGATTGTTCTAATTTTCTAGATATGAAGGAGACACGAGTCAGTGTGTAGCATGATAAGGTAAGTAACCGAATCAGTGCGTACAAAGTCCACACCGATGGTCGAGATATAACTTTCAGTGTAGGTATCGTCCTAAAATGACACCGGTTAGTATGCAGAATGTACAGATCGGACTAGAGCTATCATGATGTATTATGATGCAGACTTACGGCAAATCTTAACAATAAACAAGACTTTCCCACACCGGAGTCGCCAATTAGCAGTAATTTGAAGAGATAGTCGCTATAAGAAGTCGAAGATGGTCAATATTGTAGATCAGGGGCACGGCTTACTCAGGATGCGATGCAGCGGGCCGATGGTGGGGCAGGTGGGTCTCTTTTGAGCCTTTGAATTCAAGATCACGTCAACATCATCAGAGTGTGTTTGATGATCATTTAAGCAGAGTCCATTTGTCATGGAGACAATATGATAAGAGAGCGAAACGACGTCGATTTGAATGCAAGGATGGCGGGGGCATGCGTACCGACCCGGGAGGCAGGGTTGACTGAGGACTGCGACTCCCTCCCAAATGTGCATGGGGCGAGCAAATCATGTAGGCGTGGCTGCTTGCACGATGATGCACAGAAACAGGTAAATAGGAGGCAGGCGTGCGTTGGTGTACTTACTATTCTGGATTCATAGCGGGGGGGGGGTCTTGTATGCTGCGGGATTTGTAGGAGGGATTCGGTTGGGTTGCGCTCGAGGTTGCAATTGCAATTGGTATATTACACATATTAGACACAGCAGCCCGCAGCCCGCAGCCCGCATACGGCATACGGCATACTGTACACATATAGGCCACGTACACTAGGTACGGGGCCCGTTCCAGTAGGCGACTTTCCAGTGAAGCATGCGGGCGGCTGGACGCACTTTCTGCACATCTCGAGGCCTGCCCCGTGATGCTTTTGTAGCATATTGCCTTATATGAAGGTGGAGTCCGCCACGGCGTACGCTGTCTAGCCAAAAGAGCACCAGCATGTGAGGCCCATGCTGCGTGATCGTTGACTTTGGCGTCCCTGGACTCTCAAGGCGGCGGCGAACGCTCTTTGGGCCGGGTACGAGTTGAGTCTGCACGATACCATACGGAACAATACGATACAATACGTCCTAGTTACTGTGCGCTCATATCCAGTCTACTACGACAACCTAGCAATGGTGGTGAATGCGCCGCTGAGGCTGGTTGATTACTTCTTTGTAGCTGGAATCTCCGCCAATGCCGACTTGGCCGCCAGGAGAACCGAATCAACCTGCCTCAATTCAACTCCAAGATCATCAACTTCGTCCAAAGTTGGCCGTACGAGATCAGAGGTGAGCCCTGGTCATTCAGCACTATGATAGACAGGACGGATGGATTATGGCCATCTGATAGGCCGATGTGACTACATTTGGCCGACTCCCCGATGCCCCAGGCTCCCCCGCTACAACCAGGCGCCCTAGCACACCGAGTACCTCCATCAATCCAGCAACCTTCGCGGATGCAAAGGTATCACTGCCAGGCATCTCTGCATTTTCAACCCACCCACCTACACACCGCCACCTTTCACCCTACCAAACATACCCATAGATCCTCACCCACGCATTGACCGATGCTCCCCTCAATTTTCCCGCTGCCCCTAGAACCCCAAAGACTCCAGTCAATCCAGATAAAAAACCACATCCGATTGATTATGGCTACCAGCCGGAACTCCTTGTCCGCTATCCCGAAAACGACTGGACTGAACCTGAACGCTTTCCAACTTTCACCACCATGTTTTGTTTTCCCAATGATCTACGCTTTGGCTACGCCAATGGCCCAAAACCGATCGAGACCTATCACTCCTTTGTAAGAGTGTATTGCCCTCAGTGACTCTTCCGTAGGCTGATTCCGCTACAACCTACAATAAACAGGTTATAACACAAGAAACAGGTGTCAAACTGTATGGTGTTTGTCTGACTCTATATGAAAAGCTACCCGTTGAATTGGCCTCGCAGCTGGAAACCATGGTGTCAGCCTGGACAGCTGAGAACATCGTTACAACCGATGTCGACTACGTCAAGCACATACAACGACAACTAGATACTGCTCAAGAAAGATTGAAGTCCCTTAAACAGCAGGCCAGTGAACTAGGTCCGGGAGACTCTGCCATATTTGAACCTATTGTCGATTTGGAGGACAAGGTGACTTTGTATCTCGATTTGTTAGCTCCCCTGCGTAGAAATGTCTTGTTCGATTGCAAAGGTGCATATATGCCAAGATGTCTGGGGTTGCTAAGTCATTGGCCATGGCATGATTTGCTAAAGGATTGGTTGACCGAAGTCGTTTATTGCCTGCGGAATCAGAACGCTCTGGTCGAGGATAGTTCCATGTCTCGCTATAAAAACGTCGTCTCGAAACTACGGGTACCCCTGGAAAGGTATGCATGTGCTTTTAGTAACGCTTTTGTAACGTTTTAGACGCGTAACGGATGTCATCGATTTCTTTTAGATACCTCATAAATCTGATACATGAAATCCCCTTACCACCACCAGGAAAACTCGAAGTGTCAATATCAGTGGGTCGATTCCACTTGTACTGTTCGAGACCTCCAGCAAACTCAATATCCGTCATGCAAAATGTAAAACAATCTGCGGATCGCTTTTTGTCGGCCCATATTAACAGATAATTGTAAATCTAGTTCTCTATATACCCAGTCTTCAGGACACTCTCCATCCCGCACATAGTCACGTTATTCGAACTCGTATTATCTGAGCGCAAAATCATTCTCCTATCCTCACATTTGATGATGCTGACTCTAACCGCGGAAACGCTTTGTATACTGATATACCCCTTTACATGGCAACACATCTATATACCGATACTCCCAGCCAAGTTGCTATCGTATCTACAAGCCCCCGTACCATACATTGTAGGAATACACCGAGAATTTTATATTCCAGATGGCCCAGATCCACCACCACCAGATGCTTCGGTTATAGATCTAGACAATGATGTTATTACCTTCCAAGAAACACCATCATTACTTCCAACTCACGAACGAAAAAAGCTACTGACAAGACTACACAAATATAGTGGTGCTACAGGATTGTTGACTGTGAATTCCGCTCTTGGTGGCAGTACTGGATCTTTATCATCCAGGAGACCACGTGGTGTACCATTAAGCACATTGAAAGCATTCCCCAATGATAAAACATGTCCAAGCTCTGCAGATTCCTACAAAAGAGTCCCATGTGAAAACACTGAATCTATCTACAACAAGTCAGTACCAGTACCAGTACCAGTACCAGCACCGGGACTGGGACCTCAGCCTTTAACAGCTCGCGCCTTGTCGTCATCACAAATGCCGAAAATAGGATCAGGTTCCCTGGGGGCGCTGAGCACACAAACAGCTACGCCATCGGGTAGTAGCAGCAACGTAGGGACCATTCTCGACAGATTGAAGAGTCTGGCCACATACGGCTCAATCTCGAGTCTTTCCAAAAGCGAATCACAAGACTCGATGCATTCCTTGGAGCCTATGGCCAGTCAAAACATACCTGCCACGCCACTAGTATCTAGACCGCCTCCCATGCCAATACCTTCAAGAGATTCGACTTTGCAATCACCTGCTCGTGGTTTTGCCTGGGCTTTCGGTAGTACTTCACCACGTCGTACTAGCTTTGAAACGAATTCAGCAGTATCAACATCACCAGAACGTAGGCTATCACCACTAAAGGCCTCGCCGTTGCTTGATTCTCCGGCCAGTGATACACTCACCAACTCTAACATCCTAAATCCTTCAGACAAAGAATTTCCACCGCCAGCGCATCATCGGTTCAGTTCGGAAATTGCCGGTCGACCAGGTTTAGTCCGTGGTGCTGGTCATAGAAGACAAGCGTCCGAAGGCTCAGGAAGAACGTGGCTGCAATCTATGATGGCCAGTCAAGTCAGCAGCGCTGGCACCATATCTACATCAAACTCTAATCCCAGCCTTACCGCTAGTAAAGAGTCTGACGCCATATCAGTGCAATCAGATACGGCAGCTAATGCGACGTCAATGTACTTCAAGTCCTTGTTTCAACCACGCCCACGATCGGTGCTGACAACTGAAGTCACGCTTATCAGCACAACGTCAGCAGATAACCAGTCACCACTATCGCCATCAGCATCAACTTATTCCATGTCTTCCGCGTCATCTTTGCCATCAGAAACGTCAATGGCAACTCAAGATAGTACTTTGCTATCAGCCCTAGCAAATAAAGCTAGAGAAAAATTTTTGTCGGGTCATCAGAGACACCAGTCTCTACAGATCACCCTACCGTCATCTGCCCCTTCATCACCATCTCGTGACACTCCTAGCAGCTTCCAAATCAAGTCCGCCGATGAGAGTAGAACACCAGCTCGCCCGCATTATTGTCGTAGGAACAGCGCGTCAGGGATGACTGGTCCCAGACCTGCTTCAGGTTCAAGGCGTTCTTCTCATACGCCAGACAGGGATCGTATACCCTCTCCGCTCATTGGATCACCAGAGTCTACACAATCAGTGGCTAGCTTTGGTGCACCAGAAAAATTGGTTATGGCCGATGGTCAGATAGGGGCCGCTCTATCACGATTATCTCAATCCATCAAGTCATCACCAGCAGTTACCCATGTAGCACCAATGTCTTTACCGCAATCCAAGAGGAAGGAAGGGCATGTGTTCTGGGAAGTCAATGTGTCCGAGTTGGTAAAGGAGGTTGCAGCTGATGATGGAGATGGCGAATATGCCAAAAGAAGTGTCACTCGAGAGAGTTTGGAAGCTTCGAGAAATGCGACAGTTTTATGTCGCGTATGCTATGTGGATTTGAGAATTGATGAGAACGGAAAGGGTCTGAAATGTGAATGCAAGTTTATCATTATACTAAGTACTCCCAATCTTGCACATTACCACATTTGTCTTCCCAACATAGTATGCTACATGAAATGTCACACATCATGCTTCAGCATTGCAGAATGTAGGCCGTGTCCAACCCTATTCAGTGAACGTAAAGTTCGAAATGCCTTTTTGAAGGTGTTCACATCTTTAATGAAGTCCTACAGACAATGTTTGACAATGCCTGCCGCAGTCAAGTCCGTTATGACTCGTGGGGTCTCTTTTGGATCTGTAGTTGATGTTGATACGCAAGGACTTTCTTTGCAGATGGAGGACTGGTTCAAAAAGGAGGAGTTTCTAGCTAGTTGTGATCGTGAGGCCAAAGTACGTACGTTTCAGAAAATTGTGAACCATGCATCACGCTGACCCTATATGATCTGTAGCAATTCATGGTCATGTTTGTCGAGACCCAAGCGTTTGCGCAATTCACATTGGAGCGAATTGAAAGGCCAGAAACAGACCACGAGATACTGTTCTTTGATGAATGTATCAAGGCCAAACTGAATAGGTCTCAACTACGTCTGAAGAAGGAGGCGACTCCTTTTCTGACTGACACAAGCTATGCTATTACCCAAACCTTTCATTCATTGGCTCCCAATATAGAGGACATCGATTTGTCAGGTATCACAAGGCATTTCCTTTCAATGTCAGGATGGAATGCAGAAAAAATGGACGCTAATGCTAAAAATTGTATCCTAGATGTCGCAATGGCTGCCGATTCATTCCCGTCCATACTGAATGAACAGCTGTTGGTTCCACCACGTTTTGTCCAGTCTCTAATAACAGCATCTGATCAAAAGATGATGAGATCGCATATTGCTGGCTTGGTGCAACGCGCACGAATGGCCACAACTATGAGAAGGAAACAAGACTTTTCTAAATGGATGAGGGGTCGTTGGAAGATGTTTCAACAGCTAGGTAATGGTGAAGTTGTCTCTATTGGCTTCCTGTCTGATGAGCAGCGAAGGTATGAAGCTGTAAACACTGTTTGGTCGTAAATATTGACCACGGTCTTTCGAGTAGGGAGATGTTGGAGGACCGATTGCGACAGGTGGCTAATGTGATTGACAAATTCGAGGCATCGCACCTATCAAGTCAACAACCAGAAGAAGTTAGAAAAGCGTTGCGAAGTCTATACGCTCAGAACGATGTGCTGATTAGAGCCACTGATGAGGAGCAATTAGTCGACGCAGGGGATCAACAAGAAGTGCAATTGACTATGGCACGGCTCTTCCGAGTCATAACCATATACGAGGAATTTGCCTCAACCTTACCATCACCTCCTCCGACGCTTGAAACGCCAATGGACGTAGCCTTTCCGCCTCTTGATCACCGTGAATCCATAGTTGATGGGTTTACTGAGGATGTTTTGCAAGCCATTGGGATCAGCATTGCTGAAAATGTAAATAGGGAAATGTCATCAAAGAGAACTCGACCATCAAAGCCTTTACCAACTATACCTTCTGATAACGAAGACGCTAGTACTGCGTCTCTGTGTACTTCTGACACAGTCTCACCGAATTCCATTCAAGAGAAACATCAAGAACGGCCATGCGAAGTCCACACCGATGGTCGAGATATAACTGTTCGAGACCTCCAGCAAACTCAATATCCGTCATGCAAAATGTAAAACAATCTGCGGATCGCTTGTTGGCCCATATTGACAGATGATTGTA
>QEAN01000491.1:0-13292 GCA_006535955.1 Synchytrium endobioticum | reverse complement strand
GCGGTGTTTTGACCGTATCTAGAAAGAATACAGTATCTGGATGGTGATGCTGCCCTGGCAATAGTGCTGGATCCTCTAGCACCATAATATCCGATGGCGAACGAGAAAGCGATATGCCTGATGATGTGGAAGACGGGAACAAGGAGGGTATCCAAGACGCACTTGATTCGCGTTGTCTCATCGCCGCTAAGTTTTTTGGTTGAGGAAAACGGCTCAGTCTCCCTACTCCGTCCTCCTCGGTGACTGGTCTGTTCATTAACACAATTTCCACTAGTATCTCGCTATCTAGCTGATGCAGATACCTCACTTCGCTGATTTGTATACTTGGATACTCGTCGGCGACGACGTTCATCCACTTTTCATTGCTGCTGCTTTCAAACAGCGCGACTAGTTCGTCACGCTTGTTATTACCGGCCAGATTGAACACATTGGCATCTAATTTCCCTCCGAATATCAAATGCTTTGGGGTGATGAGGCCTTTGAGAGCGGTTAGAGATATGACCTGATTCTGGTTCTTTGAGTTGACGAGGAATGTATGTGACTCGACAAAAAGGCGACTTATGGGGGTGTTCGATAGTGATTCTGGTATGGGGACCAGCAGTATAGCCTACCATGTGATGGTGTCATTATACCAGCATTTAACAAGATAATTTCCTCGCGACTGGATACCCTTGGGTCGCATAGCTGGCGCGGGGAGTACGGTTCATACCTTGCGTGACTTTAGCAGAAGTCGTACAGCCTGGTATATAGTGGCATTGTCTCTGAGAGCTTTCAGCATGGGATGGTTTGCCAGCTCGCAGTCAGACAATCTCGGGAATTCAGCCGAGGTCTTGCTGGCGGCGGCATCTGCGCTGCTTGCCATGGATGACACACCGCTAAAAAGCTATATGAACTGTTGTATAACAAAAGCTGTGTAGCTTTCGCGTTATATCATTTGTCCAATTGAACATGTAATATGTTGCAGCATACGCACGGGTCAAGTATACCGACTCACGATAGAACATAGATCGCGCGTTGACTTATCTCATCGCAGCAATGGCACGCGACGGCAGGGCTAACTTGACGCCTTTCATAGGGACGTCGACTGTGAGTCGGTTCTTGATCACTGTGAGATTTATTTGTCCACTAGGAACTATGTCTATATACGGTCCCTGAACTATATCGTTAAGCTAGGTACAGACGATATAAGGGCTGTGGGGCTCTCACAGGGTGCCTCCATTTTCAGTATGCTCTTTCAACGTCGCATCCACATTTTTAGTACCAATCAAACCCATGATAGAGTATATGAAGCCAGTCGTGTCTACAAAGGGTCGCGAGTTAGTCGGCATTAGTGTCCTGGTGTTGAGATGCAGAGGTCAGCTGTGCTGAGCAACCGTCACTCTGTGAGAGCCCCGCCGGCCCGCATGGTTATGTCGGCACGCCACATCCGTGTTGGTTCATATATTTGGTGACACATCGTTTGTACACACAGCTGAATACACATCCATCGCAGCGCGAGCACATCTATCAGTTACCTCTGCGCCAATCATCCTAATAACTACTCCAGCAGCCATTACACACTCCGCTTCTCGTTTCATTCCATGTATTGTAAAAACATAAAATAACTCTATCAGAGAAGAAAAAAAGGAGTGTGCCAACCCATCTAGCTCATAGAGCAAACCAACACCTGGTACCGCGTGAGCTTCAGACACAAAGTGTAAACATGTCACCGATTCCTTGTTGTTTTCACTCACTTCACTACACGCGACGCAACGCAACGCATCCCAGCATCAACGACGCCAGCCCTGCATACCGTGACGCACGGCGCGCCAGAAGCGTGTCTCACATCCTGCGCCGCCCACGTGCCCATTCGCTCGCTCGCTTGCCATTCCGATATTGGCATTCCGATAGCCATGCTGGCATCCAGGCCATCGCCATGCAAAACAGAGCAGCTTCTCGACCTCCTAGACCTGCAACAATGTCTCCACCACACCCTTCAAGCGCATTTATCCAGCGTACGCCCCCATCCCACTCTCCCACTTTTCCCATTCACATCCCTTCTTGTTAGGCATATCTGGATCTCGGCCACGCCAAGTACATTCTGGGCGCCGGAAACATAACCACATTGCAGTATGATCAACGCATGAAAGCTACGTCTGTCGTGTAAGCCGTACATTTGATTGTTGTATCAAGGCGATGAGCATGACATGCCGGGTGATAGAACGATTCGGGACTCGGATTCAAATGTATATGAACTGTCTACCTATCTGTCCCAACCTCCATCTGAAAATATAAACAACAATGACAATGACGGTTCAACCCTTTGTCGCCGAACACAACGAGTGACCGCCGATGCCAACGGTGGTCAGCTCGTACCGCCGCTGTTATTGCCAACTTTATCTGATAAAGGATTTGATGTGTCACCCCAACAAGACGCCAGAAGCAGCGCACCGCTTTTTCGTGATCCGTTGAAGTGGTTTGGAATACTGCTTCCTGCTTCCTTGAGAGATAGTCAGGCAAACTTTCAGCAAGGCATGTTCGCTAGATCCAACGTCCACCACTGCGGCCGCCGCTCATCCTTTTTCCTTTAGCTCTGAAAGTCATTGTGGATCTAGCCTCTGTGACGTACCAGATGGAGCAACTCAGGCGCATCATTCATCAGGAAGATAATGGGAGTGCTTTGTAGAAAGCCTACTCTGGTACCATTTGTATATAGTTGTGCCATCATATATCTATGTATACCCGTCAGTTCCTCAATAACACATACCCGCACACGGAATTGGGCTTTGAGAATTTTATTTCGACGCAGGGAAACGAACGGGCCGTACAGATGAAATGCTACCAACACCACTACCTAACCCAAGAGCTGACGTTAAAATACTATTAGTATTACCACCACCACTACTACTTGCATTGCTACCTGCACCAGCAGACATAGAAGCCGCGTTACTTGTATTATTATTACTGCTTGCGTTACCATTACCGGATTTGATACCCACTGCCACAACCAGAGGTATATGATCCGACGGATGATGCCAGTTGGGGAAACCCACAACATTGCGCGAATAATCTCTATCAATATTTGATAAAAGTCCTGTAATTACTAAAGTGCTCGTCGTGTACCATATATAATCGATTACTCCTTTGAACGTCGGGGTAAAGTTGGTAAAATCCAGCTCCCCTATGTGCGCGTATGCAGACTTTAGCGACATGCGATGCGTCAGACCTTCGCTGGTATAGGGTCCGTAGATGTAGCTTCCAAAGTCTACATGTCCTTGCGATACATGTGCTGATGACAAAAATTCGTACACTCCAGAGTTGGGCAGTGAGTTGAAATCGCCGGCAATCACTACTGGCATTCGTGATGGATTACTGGCCAGCTGCTGATGTCCCGGATGCCGTGAAGGTAGTGCTGCATAAATGTTGACCACTCGCTGCAATTCGTCCATGAGCATCGCTGTTTGTACCAGCTTCACATCTCTATATGTTGGATCCCAATGTAGATGCGCATTCGTTACTAGTACGCGTGATCCTGTTTCCTTGAGCTCCAGCAATGTAATCACTGCTATGTTGTCTTTGATCATAACACGATTCAGGATATCTTCGGTCTTTCGGAATTCAGGCCGCTGCATTGCAATTTGTTGGAACTCAATCAAATGCTTCTCCACGAGACTGAACCTGCAGTTCATGACGTGTCGACAGTTACCATGATGCAACTATGCGAAAACAGGATAGGGCGGTATTTGCAGGTGCCTTACTTTGACGCCTTGTAAAAGGTTGCACATCCATCTACCCCTCTACGTTCATATTCAGACATTGTTCTCGCTCTCGATTTTGGCCAAAATACACTCTCGTAGTCACCGTGTTGCTGAAGCTGATCTCTAAAGTACTCTTCATATTGTGCCATTTCCACCTCCTATTTTCATGTACATTTGTCAACAAGAACATGATGCATTTGAGGATGAGAGTTTTAACCTCACCTGCAAACACACAATGTCGGCATTGTATGTCAAAATTTCCTGTAGCAGTATCTCTTTACGATATTCCCAATTCAGAGCCCATGAGGGTGTGTATCCATACGAGGATGAGGAGGCGTACTTTTCACATAGGGTATTATAGCAGAGTAACGTGAAGGTGTCAGCTGGGCCGACACCGGCTGGAGAATCTTCTTCTAAATAAATCCATTCTCGTTCTGGCGGGGCTGGGGGTACTATATGTCGCAAAGTAGGCAGTTTTAGTAACAACAACAGACACAACATGCAGACTGATTCAATAAATTGACTGACAGTTTGTTTTTTACCTGGACAACTATCTCTCAGATACTGGATTACACCGACGGTTCCATCCTTTTGTATGATGGAGGCAATGGGATCACCAATGGGATTTCCTTCGATTCCTAATGTTTCCAACAGGTACAAAAACCCGAGTTCAGCCGGTAAGGTATGCAGCTCGTTATCGTACAGCATGAGCTCTTTCAAATAACTACACAGACCCAATTCCGATGGAAGGACAGTCAGTTTGTTTCCAGATACATCAAGCGTGACCAGATGTACTAATCTGCAGATTTCTGGGGGTAACTCGAGTAATGAGTTGTGATTTAGATATAGCACTGTTAAAAAGCTATAGCTGAATACGGTTCTGGATATTGTTTTTATTGCCATGCCGCCCATATCCAATACTGTCCATTGGGATGCTCTCTCATCTACTCTGCCATTAACAGCTGACTTGTCGCTATTGTTATTACTATTACTAGACGCTCCATTCGTTAAGTTACCATTACCGGCAGATCCTATCATCGGACTGCTTCTAGTAGCTGGTTCGGGGGTGGCACCTCCACGGGGATTGGCAGGCGCAGGTGCAGTTGTTGCTATCCTAGCAGTCGCAGCAGCGGTTCGTGCACGTTGATGAGGAGCAGAATTTGCTCTGGACGTTTGGGCACCTTCAATCTGCTTCTGATGATGATGTCCTGTTGGTTGACCTGGTCCTATTGAGCTATTCATTGAGGCATAGGGTGGACCTGAATTACCCACTACCATGGGACCACCGCCACCAGCACTTGATCCTGGAGACATTCCACCCATTGTTGCAGAGACAGATGGACCCAATGAGGAAAAGAGGTATCCTTTGGTTGGTGTTGAAGCACCACCGAATTGTGTTGCGTATCTGGACTGAGCAGCAGCGGCGACATGTTGTAGTGCAGGACCAGGAGCTGAGCCGTATATGGCATGGTTGTGGGTCAAGAAGGAAGTTGCAGATGTTGGCGGTGATGAGGTATGGTCAGAGAAGTAGAAATGTTCGCCGTTCTTGATGATATGGGACATGTCCAGCTACGTAGATTTCGTTTGTACCGGGGCCAGGCGAGAGTATGCAACCGCAAGGAAAAGGCTCGGTGGTATGGTGGAGGTGGCTCGGTCGTCGAGAGTGGGAGTGGGAGTGGGATGTTACCTTGATGCCGCCTGTGCGGAAGCAGTGGATTAATAGTGACAGTCCAAAAGTGGGTGATGTGGTTACTGGAGCAAATGGATGTATGGTCTATTATGGCAGGATGATGGTCCGTGATCGGGTCCGTATTATCATTTGATCGAGCTCGGTTCCTCGCTTCAATCGGTGCAATGCAATCTCGAACGGTATGCAGACAAGTAGGAGCGTCGACAGTGGGGCGAGCGCTCAGTATCCGTATGTGGCGAGGTTGAGTAGATTGATTAGGCGGGACAGATCAAACAGGAGCGGGGGAAGGGGGCGGTCGGGCGTCGGTGTCTGAATTGGATTGGAATTGGTTTGCGTGTGCCTTTGCCACGAGGCAGCGGATCCGGATAGGCGCGGCGCCATTGATTGGTGGCGGACTTTGCATTACGCAGTACTTGCAGTATTTGCACGCCCGCCCATGCACTATGGATCTCGCATCGGCCTGCCTTGCCGCCGAGCTGCCATTGCGACATGTCCGTGGCTGGACCCATTGAAAGTGGACATGGACATGGACATGGAGTCGGAGCTGCAATAGGCATGGTGGCATGTGCCATAGGCCCAAATGCCCCTATCCCACTGCATTGCGTCGAGACACGCTTTGTGCCGGCAAAGTGCACCACGAACACGGCTGTCTGTGGACTCTCTCCCTCTGTGCGCTTCCTCTCCCTCTTCACGTGCGCGTGCAGCTGGCTGTAATCACCGCTCATGATATGAACTTTGTCCGCATTCCGTGCGAGACCTGCGGCCTGGGCGTGCAAACACGACGACTCCAGCCTGAAGCGCCGCCGGGTGCGCGACATCCGCAGTCGCCCCCATTCCGCCGCAATGTGGCGCCTCCGGCTCAAAGTCATCTCCTCGCTCGCTTCCCCCCCTTAAACACGTCGCAACAATCCATACATCGCCGCCTGCCAATCTCGCGCAACCAGAAGCAGGTATGGAATGCTTGTGGTATATAACACGCTGAACCTTACTACACCTGCATGCCTTGCATCGTGCTATTGGCCGACGGGCTGACTGCTTACTTTTTCTCGTTTCCGCCCAATCAATCTTGCTAGACCGCATCCAACTAACCAAGATGGTGGCCACTGCGGATTCTTGGGTACGTATATATCATTCATGGATGTCTGCGATGATGCTCCGCCATGTACATCCCTCCTTCAACGTAGAACAAGGACCTGAACGTCCCACTAGAGGTGGATGACCCAGAAATCTATCGTTTGATTGAACATGAGAAACTACGTCAATTCTCTTGCTTGGAATTGATTGCTTCCGAGGTATATCATGCCTGCTCCTCCCATTGCTGATAGGTGACTATCAGCATGATGACAGCCACTCATTGCCAACCACAAACCATCATAGAACTTCACATCTCAAGCTGTCATGGAAGCTAATGGATCATCACTGACCAACAAGTATTCGGAAGGTCCGTTTGCTACAATCGGGTCATGCTGACGTACAATGCTGACATACCTTTTGATGGTGACCCAGGTCTGCCTGGCGCACGATACTACGGTGGCAATGAGTACATTGACCTAATAGAAAGCCTGTGTCGTAAGAGAGCGTTGGATGCATTCAACCTAAGCCCTGAACAGTGGGGTGTTAATGTGCAACCCTACTCTGGTATGTTTGGGGATTTGCTTTGATTGTAGAAAAAGCCAAATGTCAAGTGTGACTCCGTACAGGAAGTACCGCCAACTTCTCTGCGTTCACTGCCATGCTACAACCTCACGATCGTATCATGGGTCTGGATTTACCTTCTGGTGGACAGTAAGCAAATGATGGCACTGTCAAATGTTTTGGTTTTGGTGGATGTCCCCACATAACGTTCTCATCGTAGCTTGACACATGGTTACGCTACCGCCAAGAAAAAAATATCTGCATCTGCCATCTACTTTGAGTCATTGCCATATCAGGTTGACCATGTAGGTCTGTGTTCGTTGTCGTCTTGCGGAGGCCGAGAAGTTTTACATGGCGTCTTCATGGTCAATCTCTACCTCTTGTAGAAAACCGGATACATTGATTACGACAAGTTGGAGGCCAATGCTGCTCTCTTTAGACCCAAACTTCTCATTGTTGGCGCCAGTGCCTACCCACGTGAATGGGACTATCCTCGCGTCAGAGCTGTAAGTCTTGTCATGCGTCGATCATTGTTACGACGGAGGCGAAATCTCTGGAGGTGCTCTGCATATCGGTGATGACGCCATTGGAACCGAGATTGGGTTCATTCGCAATCTATGTGGCTCTCCGATAACAAAATAGACTACAACGGTATCTGAGATATGTAATCACCAAGAGCATTGATCTTTAAGCAGACTTAGTACCATTAGCTGGATCAATGAGGGTTGATTGGTAGAAGCTTACCGTGATTACTACTATAGATTGCCGATCAACATAACGCCTACGTCATGGCTGACATAGCTCACATATCTGGTTTAATTGCTGCAAAGGAAGCAGCCAGTCCATTCGACTATGCAGACATCGTCACCACCACAACCCACAAGACGCTCCGTGGACCACGAGCGGGATTAATCTTTTTCCGACGAGCACCAAAGGGTCAAAAGAACTGTGATCTAGAAGAAAGAGTGAACCAAGCGGTGTTCCCAGCGAATCAAGGTGGCCCACACAACAACACTATTGCTGCCGTTGCAGTAGCGCTTAAGCAAGTTGCGTCTCCATCGTTCAAAGATTATGCCAAGCAGATTCGAGCCAACGCGAAAGCTCTGGGTGAATATTTAAAAGAGCAAGGGTACAAGATAGTCACTGATGGTACTGACAACCATTTGGTACTTTGGGACCTGAGGTCTATTGGTCTGACTGGTTCGAAGATGGAGAAGATATGCGACGTTGTCAAGTGAGTAACAAGCTACGTGTCAACGAGTTTCAAGGGGACTTCAATTTCGAATCATCGATCATAATAGCATCACATTGAACAAAAATGCCGTACATGGTGACGTTTCTGCCCTACAGCCTGGTGGTGTCCGTATCGGTGCACCAGCATTGACATCAAGATCCTTCAAAGAAAATGATTTCAGGAAAATTGGGGAATTCCTTCACAGAACTGCTCAAATAGCACTTCGAATTCAATCATCTTCTGGGAAGATGTTGAAAGACTTTGTCAATGCATTGGAACCTGACCCTGAAGTCAAGGCCGTTCGATCAGAAGTAGAGCAGTTTGCTCGATCTTTCCCGATGCCCGGATTTGACGTTAATGGCATCAAGATTCAAAACAGTCACAACTAAATAAAGCAAGTTCCTAGTCTACCGCCAGAATGGTATTGTTGGAATTCTTGGCTTATATACACCCACTGTCTAGATGCCTTCCATTAATGGAGTATTTGTACTATAATATTGTTTATTTTCATACCTTTACCAGTGCTTGATTGCTGCTTTCCTTAGCGCACGTACTGATTGTAGATAATATATGTTACCAAGTATTATGTTTCATTAAAGTTTTACCGTATCAACGTCAAACGAGGGCAAGTCTGAGGGCGAGTGTCTAAGCCGCTTTGGCGCTTTGAATTCCCAAGTAAATATGTTGCATTCGTTCCCCGTCTGCTTCTCAGTAAGGCGCGGAGATTAGGCAACTCTTATTGCTAGTTTTGTATGTGGTTGTATGTAAAGAAAAGCAGGAGCGTTACTCTTGGTCACGCGTCAGATCTTTACGTAATTTTACATTTTGCGAGTGACTGGTACTATATAGGACAAAAGCGCATTCTTCCACTAGATATATGTATATATATATACAAGCACGATACACCGTGTCTATCCAGATGAGTGTCCAAAACCGACTTTGTATTTGACTGTCATACGACGAGTAATCGGCCGCCAGGCAAGCAAGCCAAGTCCTTTCGGTAGCGTGCGCTGTATAGAGTAACGGAGAGCGTATACGGATTCAGTGATTAGGATTACCGAGCCGAGCTCCAATTTAACATGTCCTTAAACCTTTGTTGCGCTTCGCATCACCTTCACGACGGACTGGTGTTGCTAGCGAAGAAGGTACGCAACGCCTTGATTCAACAAAAACCATTACATTTCTTGCATAGATTCCATCATATATAGGCCTACAGCCTAGTCAATTTCATCATCAACGATGAGGCAGGCTACTTTCACCATCTTCTTATCATTCATTGCTCTCTTGAGCGTGGCCTCAGCAACCAACGTGGGCAAAACTGATTTTTGTGGAGTCACGACTGATGGAGGGAAGACAGTTGATACCTCGATCCAACCTTTAGTTACCCTGTGAGTCCATGGTGATATTAAACTTGATGATAATGGTGCTGATGTTGTTTCGAGACCGGGGACGGTGATTGTCGGCTCTGACCTCACATTGGGTGATAGGAACTACACAAATGTCACTTTCGATGTCACCACCATGATGCTGACCTTGTTGATCAAGGGGAACTTGACCTCCGATATTGGACTCACCAATGGTGAGAACCTGCAACTGGGTTGACCTTCGCCGTGTTTTCACGCAACCCCATACCGATGAGTTAGGCCTGCAAGGAAGTGGCATAAACCCACAGGGTAAGATAGCCTATTAATGGTGTTGAGGAGCCTCTCGCGCCTTGATCTCACCATTAATACAACTATGATAGCTTTGGTGGAAATCAAGGCACTCGGAATCACCTTTGTTTCAATCACTGGACCACTATGTGACATTGTAACTTGCCCGATGGTGCCTGGCGACTTCAGCTTCACTTTCGTAAGTGTCAACTCTATTGACGTGCCCAGCGGTATCTTACAAATGCATCAAAACAATAGTCTCGCGCTATTCCAGCAGACAAAATCCCATCTGCCCTCATCTCGAGTGGCGGGCCGCCCATTATTGAGTTCGTTGTTAACATGGTATGGTGGTCTGATGACTCCGTAACGACTGCCTTTGTCAATGACTTTGCAGTTACTGGTCCAACCAACTTTACCCTTATATTGTGTAACAGCTTCCGAGTTGGTAGGCACAACGACACTACCAGTGATTTTTTGTCCGTTGGAAATCTAGCCGCTAATCATTCACCATTCAATAGAAACGGCTAACTCTGCATACAACCTGGGATTACCACTAGCAGCAGCAGGTGTAGCAGTCATCTCCGGAATCGCAACCACCTTGGCATGCACTGCAAACATTGCCTTCAACACCCTCATTTCTCGAGATGTCACATACAACCCCGACCCAGTTGCCATCATTCTTTTTGTCCAATTCGCTTCGCGATTGGGTCAATTGTCTATAGATTATCCACCATCATACCAAGGATTTACGGGTAAACTCGGTTGGGCTTCATTGGCCTTCCCGTGGACTGGCATTCCATCCTATACTCCTGCCACTAGTCAAATGGTGTCAACGATTAGTGGAATCCCGAATGAAGCTACTTTTACGACTCTGAAGAAGAGAGATACCAACCAAACATATCTGAGTCAGTACAATGCCCTGACTGGATTTGAAATGTGAGTCATTGCCGATGGTGAAAGTTTTTCTGCTATTTCGATATGCTTACACACGATTAACACCTAGATGGGCATTAACAGTTGGCGTCCCAACAGACTCGTTGCTCTTTGGCATGCTCGGTGTCTTTGTCATCGCCGTCGGCATCATCCTCCTTGGCATTCCCGTGTTTACCCTCCTCATGTCTCGATCAATGGTCAAGTCCGAGTCTGTCGAGTGTAGCTTTGGAGCCTTGAAGAGAATATCCCTCCACTTCTTTGGCATCATAACACGAGTCTTTATTGTCGGAATGATTCCCATCCTCTCCGCCTCATTCAGAATCCTACAAACCCAACCGTCAGCGACTGAAGTCGGTATTGCTATCATCGCTGTTGCCGTCTATGCTCTATGGAGTGCGAGCAGTTTGCTTGCCATTACCCTCATGAGGGGCAAGGATATGGAGAGCAAGGAAAACAACGTTAATGTAATGTTGGGGGCCTTGTTTACGGTGTACTCTGAACGTGATTGGGCTATGGTCTTTGTTGACTTGTTCTATGCCATCGGACAGTCCATTGCGGTTGGATTGTGAGTGATGTTTGCATTCGTGCACTACTCTGTTCTTTTGTTTCTTGCTTGGCGGAACCACGAAAGCTAATCTTGCACTTGTCACTACTAGGATTGGGGCTGATGGATTCATTCAATGTGTGATATTCGGGGTGACCGAAGTCGTTGTCCTTTTCTTCTACGTTGTACTGAGACCCAAGCATGGTGTATGGGCCAACCTTGTTGCGATTTTCACCTCGCTGATTCGATGTGCTTGCGGTGGGTATTTGGCCTACCTTCAAAGGAGGGAGGAATTGCGTCCTTTGCTCACGATGCGCACTCCTTCTAGTTGGTATTCTTTGGACCTTCTCCACACGATTCCCGTTTACCAATGACATGAAGGCGTTCCTAGGATATGGTGAGTACCTGTGCTGGTCGATGTGCCACTGCGACACCAGTCTTTTTGGCTCAAGACTCATGTCCTAATACATCAATTTAATGTAGCCGAAATCGCACTGTTCGTCATTGTTATGGCCATCTTCTTGATCATCGCCATCATCGGCCTCGTGCGTGGCATCGTGTTCTCCATCTCATCATGCGGGCGAGCCCGAAAGGGAAACAGGGTCGAGCCAGGGGAGAGCAGGCGAACAGCCGGTAACAAGTACTGCAAGGGCAAAGTGCACCCAGGTGAAGACGACGGACAAGGATTATTGCACAAGAAGAAGCGGAACAGCGCCAAGCCTGACATGTCAAGTGTCTAGACTGTGTCAGGGGCCTAGTTGTGCCAGATTTTGGTATTTATTAGGTGGCCGCCTAATTTAGTAGTGCTTTTCTTGATGTGGACTATATAATGATCTTCGTGTATATCGAGCTAGTAAGGATGCGGCTGACGGAGCTCGAAGGTATCAGTTTCGGAGGCCTATTTACATTTTTGTAATGCTGTAGCCCGTACATACGATACATACTAATGGTGTTCTATCGTACACTATAAACGTCGTGTCTACACTCGACGTTAACAGCTCGAGCATTTGTGGAGTTGCGTGCACCGATGACGGCCGAGGCCTCTCGTTGTAGGCCACGATATATGAGGGCTGTGGCCGTGGTGGTGGCCACCGATATGATGAGATCCCACGGCATCTCCCGCATTTCTACATGTACAGCAATGGCAGCGAGGTGTCCTTATACGGGACCCACCAACCGAGCATCATAGTAACCAGCTTTTATAGTATACCGATTTGACAAAGACGGCCCGCCAGGACAAAGGCACATCATTTGCATGATAAACCGCTCCCTCCCCTCCCCCCTCGATTTCCACCCCTTTCCTGATGGCCTCCTCGGTTGCCTTCTTCGCGCTCGACTTTTCATCCAGCATGGCCTCGTACTTCGCAGTATGCGAAATGTGGCGATCCATTTGCACTCGCAATCCCAGTTCCGATACGGCCGTCATCACTTGGCGAAACCTCACGAGAAAATGCAGTATCCACATATTCATCACTTTGCAATGACGACGAACGGAACGGAGCTATTTGTCTCGTTTCAATTGGAAAAGCCGCTCGCACGTACGTAATGTCAACTACTTGCGCCCTACTATTACTAACACGATTGTTGTTCCAATACAGAACGAATTCCCGAAAGTGGTTCGTTCTTGGATAGGGGAGAGAGGCATGAACGGTTTGATGATATTGCTGTTGAGATGCAGAGGTCAGCTTTGCTGAGCAACCCTCACTCAACTTCTCGTTTCATTCGATGTACGGTAGAAATATAAATAACTCGATCAGAGATCAATACAAGGAGTGTACCAACCTATCCAGCTCATAGAGCAAACCAACAATTGCGAACCCATACAACCGTCGAGTACTGTCGCTATTGAACCAGCCGATCATTGACC
>QEAN01000490.1:0-13309 GCA_006535955.1 Synchytrium endobioticum | reverse complement strand
ACCTGGCGGACACCGACCGGACAGCGATCGGTGATGTTATCATGTGATAACACACCGGTCACACCTGTGAAACAAACGCTCTGGCTGGCCATACCAAATTGCAATTGACAATAACAGACGACGGTAACGCCAGGCCATCATTACTGGCTGATCCCCATAATGACCTGGCAGTAACGTTGGCGACCCCTAGGAATAATTGTAACCGATGTAGCGTTAGCACACAAACGGCATCCATGGAATTGATTTCACTTTTTTGATGGTTTTCACGCCGCCTAGAGTCTTTCGACTCTTGCTCGACCCATCCCGGGATGTAACACCGCCATCCTCCTTTCGCGTCACGGGAGAGTACATGCTCTTGGAAACAATGTATATTCTGTTCATAACTTAATAAATAAAAACAAATGGTAGTAAATTAAAAAGGAATTCAAAATTCCGGGTCCAGCTAGAAAACAAACCACGCCTTTCCTCTATCGAATATGCCAAGGGCTGGTCTGGCGAATTGGCTGTGCTATTAGGTATGGATACTGGTATTTCTGGCCCTTGGGGCTTGCTAGGCTCGGTCAGGTTGCATTGCAGGGTTGCATCGTTATGTGGATCTACAACATTTTTCGACCCGGACTCTCCTTGGACTTCCTTCACCATACTATCGGCCTGGACTGCAGCATTTTGGCTTTCGTTATGAGGACTACTTTCACCTTCCTTACTACTACTATCACTTGGAAATACTGGTATTCGATTAGAATCATTTTCCACAGGCGCCTGCTGCCCTTGTGCCTCACTAACACTATCAAAATGAAATAAACCTCGACCTCTACGGGTGCGACCTGGGCCCTTACATTCTCCATTGGATCCATTTGGACGATCTGGTGTAGGTGTAGACTTGTATCTTTCATTGCTAGGATCAACTATTCGCGAGATATTTCTGTTGTCACTATTCACTGACTTTACTTTAACCGCTTCCCAGACCATCGATCCATGATTTGTAGAGTTCTTTGGCAGAGAGTCCCCTGGTGCGGAAGGAGCTGGTTGTGGACACGAGCGTCTGTCATGTTGCCCTTGGCAACTACTTTGACTTCGACTGATAATACTATCACTTGGACATACTTGACTTTGCGTTGAAACATTATTTCGTGCCTCTGAGCTCGTAGGGATGTCGCGGGAGCCCGGAAACGACGGCGCTTTAGAGTAATCCATCTCTTCCTCCACGGGATAGTCAGCCCAATCCGAATATGCCAATGACTGGTCTAGCGAATTGGCTGTACTACTAGACATGCATACTTGCATTGCTTGCCCTTGGGCTTTGCTGGGCTCGTCCTCTGGTCTTTCAGCCCTACGTGAAAGTAAAGAATCAAATGTCAGAAACAATGAAGATGCTGATTACTGACAATGGGCCGCTCCAGCAACGCAGCTCAATTACCCAAACACCTTACATCACGGACGCTTCGGCCTTTAGAGCCACTTCTGCCTTACGGTCTGCCTCAATGCGTTCCGCTGCGAGACGTTCCCCCACCATCCGACGTTTTTCGGATTCTTTTGCATGCTGCATTGCCTCCGCCCTTCTGAAGGCCGCCTCCTCTTCTTGAGTTCTCTATCAAAATTGTATCAATTGGTCAGCTTCGAACTGGGTTAGTCATATCACAATTCGACAATGTCAGCCCTCACTCTAGTTTGAGCACGAATCGCTTCATTTTGACGCTTCATCTCAGCCATTTTGACATGTAACTCTTCCGGCTTTAGTTTTGTGGTAACTGCCGCACCAGTCAGAGCAAGACGAGGGCCACCGCTCGATTTTCGTGGATTGGCCTATTATTGATGGACGGGTTGATTGCGATCTTACAAAATCCTAGTACACATCGTCTCTCTGTCACTTACAAAAGTATGTACACGAATAGACGGCAACGGTGGAGATGGCGCTGCGGCAGAACTAGGCCTCGCATGGTTCCCACTACCTTTCCTAACTCCTTTCGGCGCATCGGTTGCATCGTGATTGCTGGTTTGACGATTGGAATCATTCGCTAGAGGCGGCTGCGACCGTTGTGCCTCCCTAACACTATCAAAATTAGCTACGTTTCGACCTCTGTAAGTGCGAGCTGGGCCCCTGCGTCCATCCCTGGATCGATGGGAATGACCTGGTAATGGTGCAATCTTGTACCTTTCATTGCTACGATCAGTGGCTGATCGCCAGATGTTTCCATATTCGCTATTATTTGGCGTTGATGTAGCCGATGCCAAGGCAGCTGCTTGATTCGTCGAGTTCTTTGGCAGATAGACTTCTGGTGCAGAGGGGGCTGCTTGTGGACAGGAGCGTCGGTCATATTGCCTTTGGTAATAATCATGAGGACTGTTATGGTCACTTCTATGGAGACAGTTGTCGTAATGACCATCCCTGTTATTAATGTAATACTGTCTTCTGCCTCCAGCATCGTTCTTAGTGGGTTGATATAGTTGACGGAACGGATTAGAGTATGTCTTCGAGCTGCAATGGTGGTCAGTAGTTGATTGATGGTGCGGATGGATCGCAACCGCAGCTTTGTTCGATGCCGATGACATGTCTACCGTTTCAATGGTTACTTTTTTCTGTTCAATTATTCTATTGTGCTGCGTCTCCTTGTGCGCAGCAAACGTGACACAGTTCCGCTCGATTACAGCCGTGGGTTGGGCGAGATGACGCAGTCCGGATGGCGCCATCTCGAACAACTTTTCATCCGTCAAACCTGCATCATTGTTCCTGGCGGTCTTGTTCAACTCAACGTCCACATCGACATCTGGTAATGGCTGTTTCCAGTACATCATGTCATTGGACGAGTAGTACACATCCAGGCTTCTCAAGAGGGCATCATCAATGACATTGGCCATTGGTGTCTTCCAGTAGGCCAGCAGGTCGGTCGTTGGGTCGTTGCCGTGGCCTGGTGCTCGCGGGGTGCATTGCGGATCCATTACTAAGTCTAATGGTGAGGCCGGCATGTTTACTGAAATCGAAACCGCTGGTTGCAATAAAGCAGACTACTTACTATCGCTGTTCCTATTCGCAAATATGTCGCGTCTGATGTTTGGAGTGGAAAAGGAAAACTTCTCGAGGCAACAACCACAGCTGGCTGCTTCACAAACACGACGCACAGAGCATGATCCACGCGTTTCTGGCCATAATCTCGCGCCTGCCACGTGACTTTTCTTGGAGAGGACGTCCGTATTGATGCTCATAAAGTGCTTGGGTTCATCTCTTGGAGTGTGACATTGGACATTTGGCGGACATGCCCACTTTGCATAAAAGTCGAGATAGAGCGCGTTTTTCATTCACCTGCCTACTCTATTACGCTCCACAACATCTCGGGCCCGCGACGCCGCTGGATCTCGGCCTCGACGACGTCCTCGGGCCTGTTGCGTCCGATTCACAAACCAATCTACTGCCAACCCATCGCATAATAGGTCAAGCCCCGCTACCAAAAGAGGCAGCCACGTACCCAGACCACCACCTCCAGCTAGCCATCCCATCCCATCACAACGACCAGGACACTGGCGACGTAGAGTTAGATGTTAGTCAAGTCGAAAAATGTACGGGACACCAGGATATCATGCTGAACCATGTATATATGTACATATATGTAAGACCTGTTACGTTTCATAAATAATAATGTTACTACTGAAAATCATTTAGAATATCTAACAAGGCACTCAAACAATGAGGTGGTGAGATCCTTTTCCATAGAGGTCACGCTTAATGATCGACTAGAGTCTGTGTAGCTTGTGAATTCCAGAAAGCACACTGCGCATCTTTATTGGGATCAGATTCTATCATAGAAATGACGTTATAAGTATTCTTGATATGGTAGTGCAAAGTCAGGGGAGAAAACACTCACCAGTGGTTAACGCAGGCAATGTGCTTGATTGAAGTACTATGGCTGGACCACCAGGGGAGTATACTGGCCATGGACCAGCGGTAGGGGGCTGGAAGCAGCCTATTTATTTCATAGAACACTTGTACCGGTGGTGGAGGGTTTGATGGACTACCTTCCAGAGACTCATCCAGTCAACCTTCTATATATTCTCATATATAAACTCTCAGATGTGTCGCCCCTCTCCACAAACGTGTTACCCCGCTGTCACGCGGGAACAATGGCGCTACAATGATGAATATGAAATGGCAACGCGTCAAATGCGGCAAGAAGCTTTTAATTTGCTCAAAAGTTCGACCAGGTCACCATCGACTATAAAGACGATACGGTCATCGATAGTACCTGATGATGTAGAACCTGTCGATGTCGTCGTACTGGGTATTGAGGCAGCAATGGTTTATCGAGGAGTTGATAGGACCACTCAAGGGCTTGTGAACTTGGTGAACGGGACAGTTTCACCGATGGTAAGTCCCGCGCTTAAATTCGAGTGTCCAAAACGATACCAAAGGATACTGATGAGGAAAGTAAGTGAAAGACGTTACAGCGACTCCAGTATTGGGATTCACTAGCTCAAAGGCTGGTAAGTGAGAGGGTTCGCGTGAGGATCAACGAATGGCCAGTCTAAGGCGCATCACTGTATAGTTACAGTCACAACCTATCATATTGCTAGACACGTTCAAATATACTTCAGTCATGATTGAAAATAGTGATGGACGTGATTACCAGGTACTGATTCATTAGAGGCAATTGTAGATGAGGTGCTGAGTAAACTCAACCTGTGCAAAGAAAAGGACGAGTAAATAGCTCTGTCTCATTATCTGTAGATAAGCCTACTAGTTAGTTGGCATGGTATTGCATAAAATATGAAACGTTGAACTTGTTTTCCGTGAGCCGTATCATCATTGTTCGAGTGATTCCAAACTGTCCACCAAGAGTCCACGAAGCGAGAAATTCTCGTAAGGCGGGTCGTGTTGCTAACACCTTAGACCAAACCGGAGCCTGGGACAGTTTTAGTGGGTGAAAACCCCACACTACCCGCAAGGGTGTCTGCCTGTACTTGGGATGCGGAGTGTTTGCGTCCTTCGGGATTAAATATCAGCTCTCAAGCTCAAGGTGGTTAAAAAGCTGCCTCGTAAGAGGACAGTAGGGTTTCCCTTCGTAAGACGTCCCGGTCAAAAGCAAAACTGTCCAAACCGAGGATCGTCGGTCCGTCAAAACTCCGGCAAGGAACTGGACGACCCGAGTTGAATACGATGAAGCTATGACTTGGCAAGTTTTATTTTTCCCTGTTCATCCGCCTTCCTAATAAAATTAGTTAGGCTAAACTACCATGACAAAGTAGAATTGTATACTAACACTACAATATCATCATATTATTATTCATTACTTTACTTGTTGCTGAGAACTGCCTGCAATCGTTGCCAAACCTATAATTAGGATAGTAATGATGGAACACCCAGCAAATAAAACCACATCAAACAGAAACTACAGACCGTTTCAGGTTTCTGCGATGCATCAACGCCATGCCAAACACCCTTTCCACGGTAGTAATCAACAACAGGCTGAGTTTGCTTGTGGTAAGAATCCAATCGTTTGACCAGAGCCTCTGCATTATCATCCGATCGTTGAACTAGTGGTTCACCGGTAACATCGTCCTTTCCTTCGACTTTTGGGGGACTGAATTCTTTGTGATAGGTTCGACCACTATGTCATATTGGTCACAATTACTAGAAGGCGCTGGACCAAGAAGCCCACGAGACTACCTTGCAAGATGGAGTAATCGTCCTGTAACTCTACTAACTAATAAGGCATCATCAATCTGTAATTCCACAGCATGATCAATCTTTTGTTTTTTGGCTTCTAGCATTTGATCCAACTTTTCGGCTTGCACTACTGTTCGTGGGAAGCCGTCCAGAATAAATCCATTCTTGCATTCTACGTTGTGATCCAGGTTGTCCTTGATCAAGTTGACTACTATTTCGTCTGTTACTAAACCACCGGCGTCCATAATCTTCTTGGCTTCTTTTCCAATCTAGTCGCAAAAAGTAGAGATAGTGAGTTGGCTGGTTTGCGGGATGTCTTGCTTGGTTTCACGTCGAGTTTAAAGCACATCTTGACCAGCGATCATTACAGCATAGACGTTATATATCACCGAATATCGATGGCACCGGCTCCACATCAGCCTCACTGCACTTGGCCCTCCCTCTTCGTCAACTTCTGATTGACATAATCCCTTCCGTCCAGTACATCCATTGCCTCCTCTTCACAAGCTATTCAGCACGCAGCTACATCTCTTCTGAGTGTCAGATAACGCAGGCTGAGATTGAGCGAGTGCCCTTGAGGTTTAATCCAGTTGAGGAAATCCAGCTTCAGGAACTGCATACGATATCCAGTTTCCCATTGAGACGGCCTTCAAAGTCACCACGTGATGCTGAGATAGTCTCTGGTTTCCAAGTCCATGCAACATTGGGCACGGCCAAACTACATCATCACCAAAAACCAGGCTTGCAAGACATTGTACATCATCAAAATGACCATAATCAAAGTCTTCAATGGTGTCTTTAATACGTTGTCCACACATTCGCACTGCTTTCCTAATGTGGAGTCGATGCTAACCTCAGTTCCGGCAGCTGTTGCTGCTCTGAGCATATCACCAGTAGCTAGATGACATATATTGTATTTCTGTTTGATTCTCGGTGCCTGCGTGCCCTTTCCAGCACCTATTTGATGATTAATGATATGAGTACAATGAATTGTCGAAAATCAAGCTCGAAATCGTGAGTTCTGGGATACCTGGTGGACCCATGATGATCATACGGAGAGATTCTGGACGAGATGGTGGCGTCGCCTGCCCTAGTGCCATGCTTTCGGGACGGATGCGCTGGCAGTCGTTGGTGAAATCGGTATTTGTTGGCTTGTCAGCGTTGATTTGGAGTGTCATGAAGTGCATCTTCCCACGGCCAATATCGCGTTTAACGTCAATGGAGATGAGCGGATAGCTGCATCATATAAACACGAGCCTTCTATTGTACGTATTACTCGAACCATATACATAGAATTAATCAAGTCTAAACACAAAACTACTAGTATACGGAAAATTACTCACTCAACCAGTCCAACAGCCATGGTGTATAGTACGTGACCAATATATTGGCGCCTGTTATTGCAATCAACATTAGTGCGCTGCACCGAAAAACGAAAATGTGTTAAGCATTCACACCTGCGCGGGTAGCAGCGTTCAAAGATTCCATAACAGCTGTTCGCAAATCAAAGACCTTATGATGAGCAGACCACCATAGCATCGCATATTCACCAGATACTTGATATATAGCCAATGGTAAATCTGGCAGGAGTTCATGCGCATCTCGCACAATATCCAGGTAGAGAGATGCTGGCTTGACTATAATCATATCAGCTCCTTCACCAGCATCTCGTACCTATAGCCACAATTGATTTTTCGGATATACCACGGAATAATGTGCGGAGCAAAGTGGTATCAACAATACTGACCAGCGCCCGACGAGCCAAACCACGAGCACCTGGAGGAAGTTGATAACACCGACGATCACCAAACGATGGGACAGAACCAGCAGCATCTCTGAAAGGACCATATAAGCAGGATGCGAATTTGGCCGCATAGGACATGACTGATACTCGATGAGCTAGCCCATTCTCGAGCAGGGTTTCCTTTATGGCTCGAATCCGCCCGTCCATCATATCAGATGGCGCTATGACGTGGCATCCTGCACATTGATATTGATATCAATTTTTAACACAGTGCACCCAATGACAACTTCCCAGTACCTGCTTTGGCATACGCTAGAGAGACCTCCGCTAGCCTTTTGATACTTGCTGGATTATTGATAGACCCATCGTCATTCAGTACTCCTACAAGTGTCAGGGCGTTAGACAAACTGTATATGATCACAATGGTGTAGTAAGGGGGCATGTCTTACCACAATGACCATGAGACGTAAATTCACACAGACAGACATCGCAAATTATCAGGAGTTCAGGAAACTCTTCACGGAAAAGCTTGACTGCTTGAATAACTGGTCCTTCAGGGTCATCAGCTAGTGTACCGCGTGCATCCTAAATTCAAATATGTGTGTGACTGCGGACCTGAAATTGAAATGCAATGGCGACGCACTTTTGGCTTTTGTACGGGAACCCCGAAAATTAGCACCGTCCGCAATCCCTTCTTGACTAGTGGTTCGAATTCATTCTTCAGTACGTCTACCCCATATCTATGTTGTGCCGTCATATAAACATCGCCGACACGATTGATGTGACATCGAAGGACTAGACCTGTATTGTCCGGGCAAAGAAGAGATCTCTTCTTTCGAATTTGGTATGTCCGTGACGAAGATTGGAAATACAAGGAAATTCTTGGTGACAGTCTTCCCTTCATTTGATTGCCATGTCCGTAATGTTGAATGATGATACCCAGAATGAAGCAATGATTTCAATTGCCTGTCAATAGGATCTGGACTAGATACAGTGAGCTTGTGGTGTCTTCCATTGGGCATTCTGTCGTGACAATCCGTTATTGGCCAAAGCTAGTATATTGTCTATTTCGTTTTGTTCTTCATTGCTCATCACATTTGGGTGGACATGAGAAACCACCAGAAGAGTGGTAATTTACTAATCGATCGCTACCTTCTAATAAAGAATTCGAGCCGGTGGCCTTTTCAATAATTATGGAATCGCATCCAAATGTACGTAAATTCACTAGTTAGATGTGAAAGAATCGACATCCGCCACCAATGCTGACATCAGGTTTTGTCATTCACTAGTACAAGGACCTTGCCAAGGAGCTGCATGGCATGTCCGGATTCCATCAAGAATTAGCTTTTCAAGTCTACGTGGATCTCAAATTCGGTATGGAGTTGCACAAGTTACAAAATTGTAGTGGTAGATACGGTCGTCGACTCTAACATCAAATAGCCAAGAAATGGGCTACAATTCAAGCACAACGGATATCAAAATGGAACCGAGTGGTGTTTTGGAGTAGTATGGACGCAATTGTCAGTATGACGGTTACCACGCATGCTGGCAGCTACTGGATCTTGATATAGTATTATCTGACTCTAGGAACCGCAGGACGTGCTCATACCAACACCAGTATCAGAAAGATGGACCATAAATAGGTATGCACCCTTGACCAGTCTCAATCAAATATATCATTTCACATGTCACACAAAACTAGTTTGGAGGAGTATTTCAAGGTGCTTAAGTTTCCGGTTGATGGCCGAACACCGACAAGGTAGTTTCATCGCAATGTTCCATGCCGTCAAGGGCTTTGCTCACCCATAAAAAACCAGTGTTGTCCTTGCCGTAATAGAGACGGATTCTAACGTCTCGTATTATCGAGTTCATCGCGATCTAGTCAAACCGCCGGAACCCAAATCCAAATAGCTGTCTCATTCGTGATCGCCGGTCAAGGATCTGTATTTCGCAATAAGAATTATATTCTGGACGATGGTCATGCAGAGACTAGTTGTAAAATATAATCTTGTACATTGGACTTTGTAGGGTCTGTAGGATTTCAAAGCGCCGCCATACCTCAATTCCGCTTCGAGTTTGTTGAGTCAGATGCATATACTCGTTTTATGACAAGATACTCAGGGCGCTACTTTGTTGAGCACTGTCCATATTACCCTAGGACGTTTGGACAACAGACTTCTTGGCTTCTTCGCTCTGATGAAGAACGATGGTAAAATAAGCACATTGAAGAAGGCGACAATCCCTACGATCAGCGCTTTGGAACTACGGAACTGGTGGATGACTTTGTCGGGCACACACTCAGTTTCACCGCGTTGGCTCAACAGTTTTGTCATCTTGGAATAGTCTACAGCATGAAGAAGGGAGGCTCCACCGAGTATGCACGCACTAGGACAAGGCCAACCAAATCCAATGTTAAGACAAGACCAGAACAATTGGATGAATGGCTGAATAAACTGGGTTTATTTTCCATCAATGATCAAAGATTGACAATCAAGGATCTGGAACCGTAAGTCTTGTTATCCAGCGCTAGTCCATATGTACAAAACTCTTATTTGCTTGGATATAGGCTCTGTTGTGAGAAATTGGATGACATTTGGCAGATCTTGATCAATCGAGTAATTCCTCAAAAGTAAGACAAGGCTGGATATTTATGAGTTGTCAGTGCGGATCCTGCTCGCTCAACACTGCGATTGCTTACTCTGTGCCCTAGGGACTATGAGGAGTCCATACGCTTAGTGCAACAGTATGCTAAACATTGAGCACGTCGTTGCAATCTATGTAGTGACACCATTATTAACGTAGTAACGAAACCACAAAATATCACTGTCCGCCCCCTGTTGCTGCGTGGAAGCAACGAGTAGACAATCAGAAAAGGCAGAAGCTAGATCTAATGGCTAAGAGGGATTTATTGCTCGGGCATATATCCCGAACACGGAAAGCAATTGACGTGCTGAAGAGCGAATGTAGAGCTGACTCTGACGCTATCAAAAATGAAGGTAATACGTTGAAGCAAATCATCAATAAAAGGACCCCTTCATCTCAGGCCCTTTCGAGAGGTAGCCCAAAGTGTGTCAAAACTTCGAGAAAACTGGGTGGACAAAATGATCAAGATAGAATTCATGGAAGTGAATGAACAGTACGAGGCCCAGCAATCGGTTCTATATGAAAAATACTCGCGGTTGTTGAACGATATGAAGCGAGTCGTGGACAATCAGAGGTCGGTTTATTCCCTTCAGCGTGGAGATTCTAATTTTATATTAACGCTTCTAACCTGTAGCGACGTAAGCACTCCTGGTTGAGGGCACATCATTCAAATGCAAACACTTCATTGTCCTCTAGATGAACGGAACGCACGTAGAAACTATCCAGCTTGAGATGTGCAAACTAGAAAATGCAATTTCATCGTCAGACCATCATGGGCCGTCAGAATCGCTGACGTCGGACGTAAGCGTAGTAGTGATAAACCTCGTGACTCCTTCCCAGTAATCACGGCTGACCAAAATGGGAATGTTAGCTTGCTCGAGGTTGCCACAATCCGACTCAATTATTAGCAGCCATCACTTCAAGAGTCAAACACGAAAAAAGTACTAGAGCACCTCGTGTCAGTAATGAACCATGTCGTAAAATGGACGAAAGACTACAAGAGTGGAAGTTGATACACGTAAGGCTTTAAATTTGTTTGTATAGAAATGTTTGATGTTCATGCGGTGAAGTAATTTTTGGATAGGATGCTGCTCATCATCATGTAAAGGTGTTTCATGATACAGAGTTTCTCAAATATCAGGCCAATGAGTGCAATACAAGGTACTCCGATGTGGTTACGTGCATGGAATCAATGATGAACGGGCAATCATCAGACGCCGAGATATCAAAGACAATGTAAGTCCGCATTTACACACCAGTAGATGATCATATGTCTGAAGCGGGTTTATATGTAGATCTCTTGTAAGAGCACAAGTAGAAAACGACGCAGCAACTGCTAGTTATATTTGTATACAAACCATTTTAAGGAAACTAGCAGAACAGAGGTTCCGTCTAAAACAACAACAATCAGGTTTGCGAAAACTGGAAGAGGGCTCGACAATGCTGGCCAGTAGAATGGTACCATTCGTATAATTCTTTACCAGCGGTTCGGGCCTTCGTCTGATCAATCAGAAATGTAGAAAGCTCTGAAGTTTCAAGTCAAACGTCTTCCAGAAGCGGCACGTCAACTTGTACTACAGCGTATTTCTGAAGTGAGTTGGTCAATGGAGTAATCGACATTTCAAGCAATGTCCTTTTACATTCCCACCTCATAGAACACAGATTATGCTTCATACGTGGCAAACCTCTCTGCGACATTGACCCACCTGGTCGACGCTACTACGGAGAGTTCTTTGGTATTCTACAAGCGTTTGGTTGGCTTTCCGTCGACTAGGCCTTTCTTATCGTCGAGGTAGGTGAAATTTGATGCGAAAGTGTGCCCAACGTCTTGTCCTGTCTACTCAACTAGTACTTTAGTGATAATTGTGGACTCATGTGTCTGCATCTACAACAGGATGGTTTCCGGATGGAACAAATTGAGTCCGCAATTGAGGAAGTCGACAAACTTCAAGAAAGAGGTGAATCATTCTTCTTCCTTTCAAAGCTTAAAGCAGTCCACTCTAACTTCGGGTTCGCTTTAGAACAACATCTGGAGCATATTCTGTCTAGATATGTGGATCCTTCGGCTCTAGAATGGAGCAACAATATTCAAGACATGTCATGTAAGCTGTCTATAACGGAAACCGATACATTCCTATCAAGCGTGAATAGACACATGAATGGTAAGATTCCGTGCATTAAAGCATATGGAGTCAATTAAACGTACAGGTATACAATTTAGACGTTGCTTCTAGTCATGCGGTGGCTTGCCGAACTCAGCAGATTCCTGCTTTACAGGCTTGTTTGGAGGAGACTAGAGTGTGTCAGAATTCCGTGATGCAGGAAATTACAAACATTCTGTCTCAATGCGAACGCCTATCAGAGTTTCGTGATTTTATATAGAATGTGGGATTTAACCCCGAAATTTATCAGGCTGTCGCAGTCGCATATTTGTCCCCGAAAAATCCAGGAGACATAGAAATCGAATCTCTCAACGTTCCGCTGGTTGTTGAGTGTAATATTGTTGTGTGGAGGATAGTCTATCGTTGTGGTCAATGACACACGTATGAACTCAGGCAGGCTAGTAGTCCACATGTTACGGGCATTGATGCAGGGGTATGATAACTAGAATCAAACGTCCTTCAATGAATGCAATCCCTATCAAAAGCTACCAGAGTGCCATGATTGCGTCTTGATCCTTTGTTCGCAGTATTATGTATTTATGGCGACGGACGAGAGCGTGGGAAGATGACAGCAATGGAGTAAAGGAACGTGTTTATCTTACTTACCTGACTTTACGCACTCCATGGGGGAGGAGGGGGGGGGGTAGCAGCGGTGCGTGGTATCGGGCCAGGTACGAGGGTAAATTTCCTGTGGAGTGGTAAAAGATGTCGTTTGGACTAGGACGGGCCATCCGGTAAGACTTTGCAATTAGGTTTGGCGTAAAACAAGTCTTGACTTGACTTGCTGCAACATAAGAGTAGGGAATGTGCAGAATGCAAAGCGCGCCGAGTCCGGTGTATGTCTGCATCGTAGCCCGTGGCATGGCCGCCCGTGCAGGCGGACCACGGGATCAGGGTGGGCTCGGGCCTGTGCGGTCGACGGAATAAAATTACGCCAAACGAAACGACGACGACCGCCGCAACCTCAAAACACCCCGCCGTGTGCAAGGGCCCCCCGCTGCGACGTCGCTGCAACACACCAATGAGGCCGTCCGCCATGCCCCTGCCCCTGCCCCTGCCGCTACTGGCCGTCCTCGTCGCCCTCTTCTCCATCCGCGAGGCGCT